>LQNK01002037.1:38914-50479 GCA_001586405.1 Phoebis sennae
GGGGGGGAATGTTGCGACATCAGTTCCTCGTATGTTCCACGGGTGTGCTGTACTGCGACAACGATGCTAGGGATCCTCTTGGGTGGCATCGCTGTACTTTTATAACAAATACAAAAATAATTTAATTCAATTTTCAGCTACAAAAACAACATATTGAAACTGCGTAGTCAAATGCGTGAAGTGCCCATCAGTTCTTTGGACTTGGCGGTGTGGTGGATGGAGCACATCCTCAAATATGGCGGAGAGCATCTACAGCCCCCTTCAGCAGGCCTGACGTGGGTGGAATATTATGAAATACCTCTGATTTCTGTGCTTCTAATTATAGTAGTAATAATATTATTAATAGCGTTTATTATCCTCAAATTCTTGTGGATGTTATTTAATATACTACGGGCTAATAGTAAATTAAAAACTACGTGATATTGTATCAATGATATTTATTATTTAGTATAAACAAATTCATTGTTTTAAATGGCGTTTTTATTGTTAATCAATTTTTTTAATTATCTAGTTGTCATAGTATCAACATTAGTTTAGAACTATGGTGTTATGTGAAATATCCCGAAATATAATTAAGAAGTGTATTTACTCTAAAAATACTATACAATTCATCACATTATAAATTTGTAGTCTTTGAGATTATATTATGTATTTTTTTTTGTGTAACAATTCATTGTAATAGATTTTTCATGTAAAATATTGTATTTCAGGGTATATGTAACTAATGTATCGCCAACGGTGTATTATGTACAACATGAATGAACATTGTAACATATAAACAATAAACGATTTGAATTTGAATTTGAATTTGAGATTGAACCTTTACCCTCAAGCGCAAAAGACTTGGAATCCACCACACTGATCAAGTTGCAAAATTTAGTTTTTTATATAAACACTAGCAGTGCCAAACGTATATCTCCGTTCCCGTGGGATTTCCGGGATAAAAGCTATCATATATAAAAAATAATCTATGAACAAAATTTCATCCAAATCTGTTCAGTGGTTTATAAGCTTTAGAAAAAGCGTGAACAATATTTACTTACTTACCTATGACATTATAATATAAGTAAGGATTACTTAATCATTTAAAATTAGCGAAAGGGTGCAGTTAAAAATCTATATATTAATACGTGATGCAAAAACTTTGGAACCCTTTTGTGCAAAATGTTAATATTCAATATGCTTGCTTATAAAGTACATTAAATCAATAAATAAAACATAACACACACTAATATACACAAGTATTTATACATGCGTACATACTCTGTGGTCAAATTGTTTTTTTTTTTTCATTTTGTCCATAGACATAGAGTACTGACATAGACATAAATTAAATTTAAATTTATTTTGGTCGAATTTTGACCACTGGGTAACCACTAGTACTAATTAATAGATAAGTGGAACATTGAACTGATGTAGGAATGTTCCTACATCAGATATTAGAGATAATTTAACTTATCGTAGGTACATACCTACGATTTGCGACGCAACCGAGGGCCACCGTGACGTTTTATGCCCGGTTCCTATAAACGACGGAACATCATAGTATAACACAAACGAATGATTTTCATAACGGGCGGTTCTAATCAACCAATCAGAACCAAGTTTTGGTAGTTATGTTAACGTCACGTCCATTATAGAAACGCTTTAGACTTACGCCTAGTAGGATATTGTACTGTCCGTAAGTAAAACGACTAGTTTTATTTTTATAGGAACTGGGCGTTAGTCAGTAAGAGTCTGACATAACCTGCCTGTCTCCGCCTAGACGGGTTCCATCCATGCAGGATTTCCGTATGATAAAAAAGGTTAGCCAAGGTAGCAACGTTTTGCCTTGTTCAAAACAAAAGATTTCCGAACGGTTGACACTGGCATGTGGCACCTTCGTTTCTGCGGATGTGTAAAGAACTATTTCCAACGATACTCATCACTTGCTCGTACATGTTTATTATACAACGTCAATAGTAAGGGGCAAATATAATACTAACAACCTATTTTATAATAGTCCATGACATAACATTTGACAGAGGGTAAGTTACAATATTATAGCCAACAGATAAGTGGCGCTACTTTATTTTAAGACAATTCCATTAACTAAAAACTGTTCAATGACACATTACGCATTTAACTCTGGAAATATTAAAGACTAATAACCAAATAATATTCTACAATTAATAATTATAGATAGTATCACTGTATTAAACTATCATGACATTGATACTTCATTTACTGTAAACAAATGTAACTAACACAAAATTTTAATTATTTATAAAGCACTATTTATTATAAAATGTTGACTGTACTAAAACTATGGAAACACGATATTGGTCTATCACGATGCTCTATTGGTTTCAAAAAGCATCATTAGTCAAGGATTATTAGTTTTATCTATAACTAAGTGATAACATTATTCAACTTAATCCTACTTTTTCCTTATAATACTATAAATGTGAAAGTTCTGATGTTTAGATGTTCTTTTTTATTTTATTTCGTAGATGTCGATGTTCGTTTTATATAAATAAACGTTATTTAGTTACAAATTGTAATATGGAAAAAACATAAGCCCCGCGGTTTCAACTGCGTATATCTCCGGTTCCCGTAGGATTTCCGCGATAAAAAGTGCTTCCATGGGTTTAAAATAATCGCTATACAAAACTTCCTAGAAATCGGTTCGGTAGTTTATACGTGAAGAAGAGACAGACAAACAGACAAACAGACCGAGTTACTAGCATTTATAATATTACTAAGGAGTAATATTATAAACATTTTGTTGTATTGCGCAGGAGTAAATAAATAAATAAAAAAAATAAATAAAAAATCCGTTTATTGCCAATCAAAAACTTAAAGAGGACAATAAAAATACAATCAAAAATATTAGGCAAAAGGGCTATATTCAGCATATGTTACGGGCATCCTAAGATGCCCGCAACGCTGTTTTTCAATATGCCCCTTTCGGACAGATGTTAGCCGAGACAAGAATAGTTTTAAAAATAATAAAGTGAAAAAAAAAAAAAAAGGAAAATAAACGCTATATACGACGTATCTAGACCTAATCTTTAGCCATATATAGTGTGTTAGAGTGTGTGTGAGTGTGGTGTGTGTGTGTGTGTGTGTGTGTGTGTGTGTATGTTCGAACAATGGACAATAATATTGACAATATGAACCCTATAGGGACCTCCTTACAATGTGTGGGTTCGATCCCCACAAGTAGAAAATTTAAAAATTGATGATGAACATTGTAATTTTCTACTGTCTGTGTGTTTATGTGTATGTTTAAGTATGATATGATTGTTGATTTAATATGACTTATCTATCAGTTACTAGATAACTAATAGATAAATCCTAAATTCTTTACACTAAAAAGTAGAAAATAATTTTTATATCAAATTATTTGAAGTCGGTGGAAAACCTTGTTAAATTTAAATAGGTACCGCCTTCGATTAGATTTCAAAAATAAATTAAAAATATATTCTACTTTTTATTGTGAAGCGTCGGTTGTATGTTTTTTTTTTTCAAAAAGTTTATTTTAATATTTACATAAAACTCTATAAGTGAGAATAAATTCAAACCTGTATTTAAAACACTAAGTCTTAAAAATAAACATATTGACTAGATTTTATTTTACGCATAACATGCAAAATTACATAAAATTTTATCCTTATTATGTATCATTAACGGCCGTTTTCAATATTCTATCTATCCCTTGTTTTGCTTACTAACGTCAGAAAAATCTATCTATTTACACTTACTTTGATTTCAATATCCTAACGACGCGGACGTATAAAGTTGCTATGACTTTTGTCTATCTATTGTCATATAATTTGACATAACATTTTATCCATAATCATTGATACATTATTGAAAATGGCCGTAAGTGTTCTACGAAATGTCTATTGCTTGTTTATAAATTTTTGACGACTCATTTTTCCCGCCGATAAAAAATGTCATTCATTTTTTGACGATAGTATACATAAATTAAAGATTTTTATCTAAACAATTACTTTATTATCGTATGATAAAATCTTATACACATTACTTGAATATAATTAGATGTCAAACAATCAGTTATATTCTAGTCACAATGCAGTCAATAAGGGTTCTTATAGTTCTAAACATTATTTTAAAAGTAAATGGAGTTAAAATATTAGCGGTATTTCCGACACCATCAATAAGTCATCAAGTTGCATTTCGCCCGTTGATCCATGAACTTGCGAAACGAGGCCATGACGTCACAGTTATCACCACGGATCCTGCTTTCCCTAAAGGCAAATCTCCTTCAAATTTAAAAGAAATAGATGTCCATGATGTATCTTATAATACCTTCAGAGGAGCCATGGAAAAACATCAAGGCAATAAGGATGGACTATTCCGTCAAGTTAAGCAAGTTTTCAGTTTATTGGCGTTGGTTTTCGAAAAAGAAATGCAAGTAGAGGGATCGAGGAAGCTGTTTAATGAGAAGTTTGATTTAATCATCGTTGAGGCCTATATTCGACCTACACTAGGATTGGCTCATGTTTTCAAGGCTCCAGTAATTCAAATTAGTTCATTAGGTACAGGTGGTATTATTTATGATAAGTTTGGAGCTCCATCACATCCTTTATTGTATGCTGCACCGATGTCACAAAGAGTGTACAATCTAACTTTCTTTGAAAAGATCGACGAGTTCTGTAAGAATTATTTACTTGAATATGCCTTAACTCGTATGGAGGAATATGAACATGAAGTAATGAAAAGGATATTTGGAAATGATGTGCCGGGGTATGAGGAGTTAGAAAAACAAGTTCAAATGCTATTTTTGAATGAGCATCCCATTTGGTCTGGTAATCATCCTGTGCCGCCGAATATTGTCTACATAGGAGGTATTCATCAAACACCTGAACGAGAATTAGCGCAGGTATTTGTTTTTTTTTAATCCTGTTGCGTGTAGCATCCTTAATACTTTTACCTATCATCAGTTTGTTTTAACACTTACTCTCATAATATTAGTCTTTGTTTTGACGGTTGGCCCTAGTTTGCGAAGAAGAAATGTTTTTTAACGTTGATCATTGTAATTGTTAAGCGATGTTTATTGGTGTGGTTTAAAGATTATTTAAAAATTATTTTCATCGCATTTCAGAATCCAAAACTTAAACGGTTCTTTTTATTCATTGTTTAGATATAAATTTCACAGAATAATATTGAAATTCCAGGAATTTAAGACAATTCTAGACAAATCAAAGAATGGGGTTATATACATCAGCTTTGGGACAAATGTAAACCCGCTTCTTCTTCCATCAGAAAAAATTGCAGATATGACAAAAGTACTGTCTCAATTACCCTATGATGTTTTGTGGAAGTGGAACGAAGATGACCTGCCAGGAAAATCCAACAACATCAGAACGTTCAAATGGTTTCCCCAGAGCGATCTACTAAGTACGTGGTTTATATCAACTTAAAATAAAGTTTTAGTCCTAATGTCCCAAAATAATGTCCCTATTTTTCAGGACATCCAAAAGTGAAGCTCTTCATCACACAAGGAGGGATCCAATCAGCGGATGAAGCCATCACTGCTGCTGTACCACTTGTCGGTATACCGATGATTTCTGATCAGTGGTACAATGTGGAGAAATTTGTCCACCATGGAGTAGGTCTGAAAGTTGAGCTTAATGAACTAACAGAAGAAACTTTTGGGAAGGCTGTGAGAAGCGTACTTGAGGATAAAAGGTATCTTTATTAATTTTAACCGTCGAGTTTGCAATTTGTTCTTAATTTAAATAATCATGTTTTTTTCATGTGTTTAAAAAAATATAATAATTATAATAAATATAATTTTTATATATTTTTTCGGATTATATCTTCTTTTCCTTTCGTTAATAAATTCATCTATGAAATTAAATAATATATCTAACCTTGAAACCAACTTACTCGTAACGTAACGTAATTATTTTTAAAATTACAGTTTCAAAAACAACATGTTGAAGCTGCGAGCACAGATGAGGGAGTATCCAATCGCGCCGTTGGATCTCGCCGTGTGGTGGGTGGAGCACATTATCCGTAATGGAGGCGAGCACCTGCGCTCTCCAGCATTTGGCATGTCCTGGTTCGAGTATTATGAAGTACGAGTTGTTCTCACCGTGGTTGCCATCTGCCTTACTTTCATCGTAGCTTTAATAGTCTCCTTATTGTTCATTGTTTCCTTCTTCAAGAAGTTCCTGTTTTGTAAAAATGTAACAGAACATAAGAAGGAGGATTAGGATGTTTTTTAAGATACTCCTTTTTATAGTATATAATATTTATAAGTATATATTTTTTTTAAATCCCCGATATTTTCATTTTAAAGTCAAAGTCAAAGTCAAAACGTTTATTTTCCAAATTGGCTTCTTTCGAGGCACCTTTAGAACGTCATATACATGTACATAATATTATATTTTTTTTTATTTACCACCGATTCGGAAGGCTGTCTCTACCGAGAAGAACCGGCAAGAAACTCGAGAAGTTGCTCTTTTCAAAAAGCTTTGATACAATGTGTAATTGTTTACAATCATGATTTTAACGGAAAATCCAACTGTCCTGTAATTGTTAAGGAGATTTTAATAATAATAATATAATAAATTATTTCATTTATTGAGGTAACATAAACCCATACATAAATTTATATGTTCTAAAATAAATAAATCTCATAAAATAAATCTTAAATAGACTTAAATTGCTAAGTGAAACGCAACATGGTCAAGGTCCAAGAACAATAACACAAAATGTGCAATAATTGGCTCTATGACAGTATACTATATGTATGTATATATGTATGCAAAATCTTGTTAAATTGAAAAGGCACCGACTTTGAATACTTTACTACTGAATATAGATTTCAAAAAAATAAAATGAAATATTATATTTTCTACTTTTTAGAGTGAGGAAGTCGGTTCTATTTCTTTGCAAAAAGTTATTATTTCCTATGAAGGGTAATAACATCATCTTGTCATCACAATTCAGTTGGTATATACGTCATTATACCTTAACCACAGAGTTTATAATGTTGATTTTCGAGGACATGGATCGTCAGACTTGAACCAAATTTCTATGGGACCACACTGACACTCTACTCTTTCGAATGCAAAAAGAATTTTCCAAATCGGTCCATAAACACCGGAGATATGCGGTAGCATACATAAAGAATAAAAATACGGTCGAATTGATAACCTCCTCCTTTTTTTGAAAGTCGGTTAAAAAGGCATGTCCGCAACTCAACCAAAATCCCATGTTGTCGCGCGGGATGACATTTTTAAGAATTTTGTAATTATTATAATTTACCAAAATTCAAATTTAATTTCGAATTCGAATCATTTATTTTTCCAAATTGGCTTTTTCGCAAGCTATTTTGAAACGTCACATACATAATTAATTATTTTTTATTTACCACCGATTCGGAAGGCAGTGTCTACTGAGAAGAACCGGCAAGAAACTCAAGTAGTTACTCTTTTCAAAATAATTTCGATATACAACAACGATTTTAATATAACAATACAACAAATAGAGTGAATAACGGAAGACCCAAACAACTGTCCTGATATTGTTATGAAGCAGCTATATTGCATGGATTTTTATCTTCCATGTATTCATTTAAAGTATCATGAGCTTTATGAACTAAAACGTTTCTTAAATAATTCTCGAATTTATATACATTAATTTAATTCTGTTACACCATGTGGAATTTTATCGTAGAAACCTACACCTTGACCCTTAGTTTACTTACTGTTTTATTATAATACGTATAGATTATAAACACGCGCGGGTGAGATGCAGTTCACGGCCATCAAATAGATAAATCGAATGCCACCTAATTACAAATGTGTACATTATTTCGTTGGATAACTGATATCATTCAAGTATCGACAATTGATTGTGTAATCATACCGTAGTTTAACGATTGAACTTCTGTGAAAAGGTGTTCATCCCTATTATATCATGTTATATTTAGTTTTGACTGCCTCGTTAGTCTAGTGGTTGCATATTTGACTACCGATCGAGGGGAATTTGATACGCCATCCCATTTCTGTCCGTGGGTGTCGTAAGAGGCGACAGAGGGTAATTCTGCTGCATAACATCTCCAGCAAGAAAAGAATGGGAGCCGAGCATTGCACGATTGGGCCAAACTCGCACAGGTGCAATTACCACTTCCCCAGCAGAAGACCGGCGTGAAGCAGTATTGCACTGTGTTTCGTACGGTGAGCGGGTGCCCGGAGGCCTGTATTCTCATCCTATTCATCTTTCGTCCTGTCCTGCTCCTCTCCCAACTTCCTGTCATTAAACTTTTCATCATCCCCGCCCCTTCCTTCAAGCCGGCAAGGCATCTCGACACTCTGATGTTGAAGATGTCCATGGGCTGCGGTCAATCACTTAACATCAGATGAACCGCATGTCTGCTATATCATAAAAAAATGTTATTGGGATTTTCTGACAAAGTAAAGTTCAGTAACGGCCCTGATTCTGGAAGTTGATGGTGTTGGAACACCCCCGTGCTAGGAGAGATTGATCCTGCGTCTGATCACACGCCGGTCGTATCGGTATACCGTTATGAGAGTGATGGAATAGAGAGTGCATCGGAGTTCGCGCGTACAATTGTACACAATAATATAATAGGCACAAAAAAATACTAAACATTCTTTTGGGATCTAGTATTACATTGTTTACAATTATTATTTATTAATAGTTAAATATATGCATCAAATCTCTAAATCTATATCATTATTTTAAATCATGTAACACTTGTATTAATTTACACAAATTTTATATGATAGTAACTATAAAATTTAATTGTATCCTCTATATTTTTTTAATCTTTGTCAACTATGAAATCACTATCTAAAGATGTATTTTTCGGGTTAGTTTTGTATATATAAATAATGATATATCATTTCATGCTTTACAAAACGCAGCTGCAATACATAATGCCACGAATCAGCTATCCTAATCTTTATAGTCTTAATAATCTTATTATCCTAATATCTTAATAGTAATTATGACTGGCTGAAATTTGTTATCAACTATTTACATGTATTGGCTGATTTCGTAGAATCACAGCAGATTTATATTTATTGTTCAATCTTATCTTAAATAGCTTCCCTTTTAATTTCGAACATAGATTTTTTCCTATACTTACCATATCTTTCAATTATCATATTTTGCTCACTTCTTTCCTCAAGACCCGCAGACTACATTACGCAATTAATTTAATATATTACTCACCACTTGATAATTTATAACTAGAACTAGACGATTACAGAGATTATGTTATATCATATCAGAATCCTCTTTTGTAAAGTTTGTTCAACCTCATGCTATTAAGGTGGTGAAGCAATGTGAATTGTTGAAGCATTCTATCGCGAGAGACCGTCAAGTAAAGCACAGTCAGAGAAACAAATAGATGTTATAGGCTAGTATAGCTTATAGGTGTATAAATGAGTCATTTCTGTTTAGAAATTCCTCTGCAATAGTTTTTCCGTCGAGTCGTAGTCCAGAAATACTGCGAATAAATGCAAAAATACGAAACACATTGCAATACTGCTTCACGCCGACTCTTGCCGCCGCCGATTCTGGGGAGGGGGTGGGGTGAGCTAGGCTCAATCATGCTGTGCTCGACTTCCACTCTTTTATTGCTGAATATGTTATGCAGCAGAATTACCCTCTGCCACCTCTTACGACATCCATAGGTAGGGATGATGGACACGCGCATTCTGACCCGTCGCAAAACGGGTCAAATCGAGGAAACTAACTTTTTTGTTTATTATTTTTTTGATTTCATCAAACTCCACCTTCTTCAAAACTAACCAGTTATTTTTTTGACAAATTTCCTTAACCTACGAACTAAATTTGATTCCAGTAGCAATAAAGAGAGATCAAGTTTAGTTACTTAGCTTGATAAGGCTTAGCTCAAGATAATTGTTTTAATTGAAATTTCTATCATTGTTAATCGGGTCACGGGACATTGTTTTTTATGCTTACAAGTTGCAACACGCTGCTCATTGCTTTGAAGAAATACTATTTGTTACGTTATTTAATCAGGCTTTCTACATAACTATTTAACTCGAAAATATCAATGGGCCAAGTGCGACTCGGACTAGCATATAAAGATCTCTGGTTCAATATGAATTTCATGAATCAATCATAATGGCAACGCCATCTATTAAAAGTATAAAAAATACATCAATGAAATCGAAACGAGATTACAAAACAATCGATACGTGTTTCCAAGTTTTTATTATGATTGTCAATAGATAGCGCTCTATTTAAAAACTCGATAAGCGTAGTAGTTACTTCTGAGATTATATCTTTTAGACTTCGGTGATATGAAAGTTGAATTCTCTTCACAGCTAAAAGTGAGTATAGATAGATATAAATATTTGATATAAATTTCATACATAAAATTGGTTTTCAGAAAAAATATAATTTCGTATTTAATGTTAATATCCTATCTTTACATTTATTTCTATTTTTTCCTTGACATGTGCTATAAAACCTTACTACTTGTTCTTGTCAAAAGTCATGGTCAATAGGATACTGTAGTATGAAAAACCTTGTCCTACGATAACTAGAATATTTTTCATCCGATCGTGATAAAATTGCCTAGACGAAAAGTTTAGAAAAGAAAAGAATCGGTTACGAAAATAGGGGGCACAAATAGGTGAATATTTGTCCGAGGATAGCTAGTAATCATATTAAATTAACAAGCCTCGTCGACCCTTTTCATTATTTAACGGGTTTAGGTACTTGTTCTGAATGTCCTGTAAACGAATATAGCGCTAGTTATGTAACACCTTATATAGGATGTTCGACGTTAAGTGTGCACTTACAATTTTAGGGGATAACAAAGAACGGGGTATGAATATAGCTGAGTGTGTATCAAATATGCCTGCTCTGCCATAAAAAAAAAATGAAAGGTCTTAGTTTATTACATTACAACGCGAGGAACGAACCATTTGTATAAGTGGTATTTCAATTATGCATCAATGATCATTTATTTTGATTATGTCAATCTGGGTTATTTTTTACATGTTGTAATCACTAGATAAACACTTGTAGTTGTTATTATAAATTCCTTATATCTCTTGATATATGTAGGTAATGCAGAGAAAAAGACCTTGACACAGACGAATAAACATAATATAACGAAGTTATCAATAATTGTTTTTTTTTCTTTGGAGATGCGGAACCCCAAAATAATGAAGGGAATTTAACTTGGTTGAAGAAAATTTTTGAACTGTAGCAACATGTTTGGGTATTTTTCTCAAATACTCCCGATATAAAAAAGTTTTCTCTTATTTTGAAGAACTTATTGTGTGGATGATTTTACATTATTACATGGATTTATAAGGAAGAAGTTTACTGTGGTATCGGTAAGGTGAGACCGGTGATATTTTGTTATTATTTCACCGATCGACAGTATTGATTTTTATGAAACTTTTTGATTTTATCATTGGCTGAATTTGAAACGCCAGATCTTTGAAACTTGACTTAACCTTTAATTAGGCGCATTAAGAAAATCACCCAAGGGGCCGTACATTAATCACGTGAGCTTTTTCGACTTTTAGA
>LQNK01002037.1:50626-82926 GCA_001586405.1 Phoebis sennae
CCCCCCTACCCCATATGATATTTCGTGATTTTATGTAGACCCCCCCTTCGAACCTCACGTGATTAATGGACGGTCCCCAATAAGGCGCACGGAATCTTGAATTTCTGGCATAGCCGAGATCAACTTAAAAAGTAAAAATTATTCAGTCTCATACGCGGGTTGAGTGTTGAATTTCCGACACTTGAAACCTTGAAATCTTGAGTTCGTAGATGAGGAAAATCGATATAGGGATCGAAAAGATACAGGGGGTCGAAAAACTTGTTAAATATGAATATACCAGAGTGTGGTGTCAAATGAAAGGTCAATATTTGTACATAACATAACAGGTATTCAATTATTTTAAATATTAACCGTTAAACACGAGTAAAATAATTAAATGGTAAGGAATCTCGGTGCGTAGTAATTTGTAATTGTGTAATTAAAAAAAAATCCACATAAAAACTATTGATAATGTTTAAATACAATATTTATAAGTTACTATACATTAACTTTCATGAAATTCATATTTTATTAAGTACGATTTTATTATATGTATTGATTATTCATGTTTGAAGAATGATTGATTCATAAGAATGAACTGTAAATATAATCAATAGGTGTCGTTGATTAAAATTTTTTTTTGCTTATTTTACTAATGTTTTGGAAACGGTTAATATGATAAATAATTGAATACCATTGAGTTATGTACAAATATTGAGGTTTTTCATACTTACATACAAACATACAATCTCCCGGCCATCTCGTCTCTGACCGCGCAGCCACAGCTACCCGCGACGCGTATTGCGACGCGTAATGCGGCGTGGCGAGCGGTGGGCGGTGAAAACAAATGTATGAAATCCTATGAAGCTAGCCACAGCTACCCGCGACGCGAATTGCGGCGCGTAAAGCGGTGTGGCCAGCGATGGGCGGTGAAAACAAATGTATGAAATCCTATGAAGCTAGCCACAGCTACCCGCGACGCGAATCGCGACGCGTAATGCGGCGTGGCCAGCGATGGGCGGTGAAAACAAATGTATGAAATCCTATGAAGCTAGCCACAGCTACCCGTGATGCGAATTGCGACGCGTAATGCAGCATGGCCAGCGATGGGCGGTGAAAACAAATGTATGAAATCCTATGAAGCTAGCCACAGCTACCCGCGACGTGAATCGCGACGCGTAATGCGGCGTGGCCAGCGATGGGCGGTGAAAACAAATGTATGAAATCCTATGAAGCTAGCCACAGCTACCCACGACGCGAATTGCGATGCGTAAAGCGGTGTGGCCAGCGATGGGCGGTGAAAACAAATGTATGAAATCCTATGAAGCTAGCCACAGCTACCCGCGACGCGAATTGCGACGCGTAAAGCGGTGTGGCCAGCGATGGGCGGTGAAAACAAATGTATGAAATCCTATGAAGCTAGCCACAGCTACCCGCGACGTGAATTGCGATGCGTAAAGCGGTGTGGCCAGCGATGGGCGGTGAAAACAAATGTATGAAATCCTATGAAGCTAGCCACAGCTACCCGCGACGCGAATTGCGACGCGTAAAGCGGTGTGGCCAGCGATGGGCGGTGAAAACAAATGTATGAAATCCTATGAAGCTAGCCACAGCTACCCGCGACGTGAATTGCGGCGCGACCTGCGATGCGCGATGCCAATTGCGAATTAAATGTACTGGCGAGTATGGAGGTGGCCTCAGCTAACCGCGGCGACTGGGCCGGCGGCGGTGGACAGACATAGACATATTTTATTACAATTTATTTTTTTTATGCGTTTCATATAGGTAATGTTAAATATATTTTAAAAATTATACGTATACGCGGGCTTATCTTGGGATTTTTGATTATATTATATACTTTCGAGTAAGCAAATGGAAGATTTTTTGTTAATTTTCAAGGATTTCAAGGTTTTTGAATTTCGGTCAATAAAGTGATCGATTGAAATATCTTTTTTGAGTTTCACCACTGTAGGGCCTGCGATTTGCCCTCCAGGTAGTAACTTCGGAAACACTAGGAACTATTACACTGGCTCACCACTACACACACACGCAGGCGCACGTCCGATCTGTACCACGTCCGTTACACGACTGACAGATTGACAGCTACCCCCTCTGCTATATGTACATGAGACAATGTGTACATCTATTTAATAGATACAGAGTACAAACACTACAACCACCAACTTGAAAAATACATAACTTACACTAGTCTAGACATGGCTTGGAATACGTTATTTGATTATTTTTCATCGAATGTTCAACCTTTTACCTTGTTTGATACAATTAAGAAGACCACACGCCTTAATCCTGCACAAGAAATACATTCCACGACTTTTTAACACGTTATTAATAATTAATTAATAAGTAATTAACTAAGAAAATTTAACTATAGCGTGCGGTAATTTACTCAATCATTATAAAATAATAACAAGAATTTTACATTGTGTTAGTCACAAATTACAATATTGCAGCGCGTGCTAAATTTTACTATAAATCACAAGGATTAAATTTTTTGTACAACTTCTGTGAAGATTGAAAGAGGCAGACAGTTGCAAATGGCAAGCCCCTTAACAAGCCAACGAATGTAAAAGAGATAGATAGATTCGTTCATAAGCGCGGGAATATATTCTGCGCAGTTTAAAATTTGATCGTTGCGGAAATTATGTGTTTAATTATCTTTTATAAATTTTATGTCATAGTAGGGTTAACCAGGTTTTTGAGCTTGTATGATAGTACCGCCACTGTATGAAAATGTATGAAATAAAATCGTAACAAGTCCGAATCTGTACATGATATGTTTTGCGATCTATCTGTCTTTCTTTTTGAACACTATCAAAACTACAGCATGGATTGAGATAAAAAATTACACAATTGCTGATTATATTACGAGCAAAAATCATTTGTATGATTTATCGCTGAAAATCAAGTGGTTCCCGTGGGAGAGGCTTACAAGTTTACATTGTTTTTGACTGTACTATAAAACAGGTGATTGACACAACAAAATATTTTATATGTTTAGATAAGATATCCACAGATCTACAATTTCATTTTTATTTTATCAAAATAAGTTTAGAAAAAGCGAAGATATATTGGAAAAACATTAAACTTTCAACGCCTTTCCAATTGATTTAGCAATTACGTCTCCATAAATTATAAAGTTTAAGTATTAATTATTATTTTTAATTAATGGTTCCATATACAACTTTACGAGTTAACCCCCTCCATCGTGTATTTTAGATTTATATTATTGTCATGTTAATACTATTTTAAAAGATATAGGGGTTATTAAATGCAAATCAATATTTTTGTATTGAGTTTTTGACTTTACTTGTGACTAGTGTGTTAAACAAGATTACCGTTTATTATTCAAACATGATATGCACTCAGACCATTCATGCAGGCATGGGGAATAGAGCATGGAGGCATTAAGTATAGAGCATACGACTTACGGCGTACATCTTACGTCATACAACCTACATTATACAGCGTACAGCATAGATACATCATACATCATAATATGGTGGACGGGATTCAGAATACAAGAAACAAATAAAATATAATTTATAATATTAAATGAATTACATCAAATTAATACTTAAGTAAAATAATTTTTAAAGGATTTTAAACGCGGGTTATTATACATTATTATTAACCCCACGTTTCGAGCACTTTACAGCGAGCGTGGTCACGGGTGACTGAGATGACAGTTGTCTTCATGAGTGTTTCAAAAATTGTTTGTCTACCTCCACTTATTTCCCCGAAGATGTGGTAACTATGGTATGGTGGTATGGTAATTGGAAAATTGGCTCGGATTCTTGCAATATTGGCTTACAGTGTCATCTTGTCTTCTGGTATGCTTGACATGGGGTTTTAAATTTTTTATTATGTAAAATAATGTATAATAAACCGCGTTTCAAATCCTTTAAAAAGTATTTTATTTTTATTTAATATGGAAAGTACTCGCGTTGGGACTTAACATAAAAACATTAATCATTTATAATATTATATTTAACAGGCTGGTTTTTAAGCGACTTCCCAAAAAACGAGGAGATTATTGTAAGAAAAACTTTAGTTTTTTAATAGTACATGATTTTTCCTGTTTTAAACATGTAGAATACAAAATTATTTTTTTGTATTTGTAACATTGCATTTTTTTTACGTATGTAGTTTAAAAAGGTTCATTAAAAAATCGTTACAAGTCATACATAATATATTTATTACATTCTGTTCGTTATTTATCAGTAATGTCTAGTAGCTAATTATGTTTTCATTAAAGAGATTCCGTTGTCCCCACCCAGTATAATAATATTAACATTGTATGTTTACATTATACCAATTAAAATATTTCAAATGTTTCGTCTATTATAAATAAATAACCATGACCTTTACAGAGTACAATAATTAAAAATCAGTTTGTTTTTTTCTTAAAGTTATCAATTTATTTTTTGTATTATTGTCTATGTAGATTTTAGGACAAAAATATCTGGACGTAAACAGTTACTCATTTCCGACTATACAATGTTGTTTATCATTGTCGGCATTTTTGCCGTCAGGAAAAGAACATGCGGTTAATATGATGTTGAAATAGAGGATAACTGATGGATTAATAAAGAGATAAAATAACTTTTCGCCAAAAATGGAACAGACTTGCAAAATCTTGTTAAATTGAAAATAGTTAAGGCACCGACTTTGTATAATAATAATAATTATTATTTATTTATTCAAGTAACCAAGACTCATTTTGTTAAAATAAAATAAAAGTTATTTTCTAGTTTTTAAAGTGAGAAAGTTGGTTCTATTTTTTGGCGAAAAGTTATTATTTTTTTACTGATTACTGTGGGGAGTGACACATTATTTAGTCATAAGTCAGTCTCAGAGTTTGAGTTTTATGAGTGTACACATCATAAAACCTTAACCGTAGAGCTGATTCTGTTGATTTTCCTGGAGTTCCCTCGAATATCTTCCACATGGATGATCAGACCTGAACCAATTTCTATTTTTTATTTCTATCGGACCACACGGACACTACTCTTTTGTATGCAAAAATAATTTTCCAAACCGGTCCACAAACGCCGGAGATATGCGGTAACATGCATAAAAAATGCGGTCGAATTAAAACCCTCCTCCTTTTTTTGAACGTCGGTTAAAAGGAGGCGAAATGAGCTGGGTGGTACAGAGAGGGAATTCGGGCCGTCGTCGCCCTACATACGAAATAGAAATGATTTTCCGAGAGGTTGGGCACCTTCAAGAAACGAGCGTATTCATACCTTAAAGGCCGCCATCGCATCCGCGAGTCCTAGTAACTTGTGGGCGTTTATGGGCGGCGTTGATCACTTAACACCAGGTGACTCGCCAGCTCGTGTGCCCCCCTTATACCATAAAAAAAGGTAGAAGCTTCCACGCTGCGTGGTCCAATTCATGCTCAGCTCCCACACAAAAGGCATGTTGACTAGACTTCTATACAAAGTCTGAGTCCTCTCTTCCACTCTTTTCTGCTATACTGAAAGTGGATTTGACGGCAATAATTTGACAAAGGTCGATATTAGTTGTAATGATTTCTTTTCAGGAGCTTTGTCCCTACGACCCCATCGCGCCGTAAAGACATAATTACAACTACCAATCACTGGTTTGAATAAATCGGTTAAACTAACCAGCCCTCGTGTTCTTGCCTAGGAAAAGCCAGAATGCTGTTTACTAAGATTAATATGTATAGATTTTAAACTCTAAATCTGTCGTTCCGAATACATTCCTACAATTGTAATGTATTTGTTTAATGAATAAATATGCAATCTATTTATTAAACAAATACATTACTTTTATGTAACTGTACATATTTATTTTATGTAACTACTTCGAAGTGACAAATACTTAATCAGATAACCAGATGGCATGGCAATTAATTCCAAGAATACCTCGTATAACCGAGATATGATATTATTGATATCAATGCAGACACAACTGAGTATAATTTTATTATTTTTATGATTGTGCGATTTCAAGATTTTTTTTAATATATTGGGTCTTATAAAAGTTATGACGTCAAAACGGTCCAGCGTTTTGACGTCATAACTTTTCTATGAAATAAATAATTTAAACGAACTATATCAATGTTTATTTCTGTATTTTCTAATATTCTATTTGTGGTACCTTCAAAACAAATATTAAAAAAAAATATTATAAAAGTAAATAAAACAAAAATATGTAAATGACGTTCTAAAAGTTAACTTGGAAAATAATCATTTTGACTTTTATTAGATTCCATGTTACGTGACTTAACAGGCCTGATTCAGATGGGATAAGCAGTAACTAACGTGTAAAAATTATAGTATTAGAGAAGTATATTTAACATTGTTTACATGTACAGGTCAACGGTCAAGTCATTGTTTGTCACAGATTCATGCTGTGATATAAAAAATGGGCAAAAATCAATAATAGCAAATATAGTGATATATCTACTAGTAATTATAAGCAAAACCATGAATCTATTGTGTGAATATTGTACATGCGTAAATCTAATGATCGTTCAATTATTAGATTTACGTATGTACAACATTCACACACTAGATTGTGAGACTGATAGACAGATAGTTCAATTTATTCAGTTATACATATCACGTAATTGTGCAACATCGGGTAAAGGGAACCCTGTTCTAGAAACGTCATTGAAATAATCAAATTCGATCAAACGCCAATCGAGGTTTCACTTCCATTCATTAATCAAGCATATCAGACCACACGAACAACAATCGGTTGCTACATGATTTGTATTACAAACAAGATATAAATAAAATCCATGCAAATCTACCAATAGAATGAATGCCGAACTTGATAATACGATATACGGCAATGATATAAATACTAAAGCATTTTAATATTGTCAGTTTCTGACCCTCTTTGCAATGTTGTCCGCGATTAAACTATTGAATTGATATTGAAATAAACATATGTTTTATTTACTTCATCATCGGAGACCGCAAGGATATTGGCGGTATTTCCTATGCCATCTATAAGTCATCAACTAGCGTTTCGACCTCTCACACATGAACTAGCAAAGCGAGGACATGAAGTAGTCGTAATTACACCTGATCCTGCATTCCCGAAAGGAAAGACACCCACAAATTTGACAGAGATTGATGTTCATGATGTATCTTATGAAATCTGGCAAGATATGTTAAAAAGGCACACAGGTGATAAAAAAGATATCTTACGAAATATCGTTCTAATGTTCGAACTAATCACAAAGACATTTGAAAGGCAAATACAAACTCCAGAAGTTCAGAAGCTGATGAAAGAGCAGAATGACAAATTTGATATCATCCTCATAGAAGCCTGTGTCCGTTCTACATTAGGATTAGGTCATGTTTTCAAAGTTCCTTTAATTCAAGTGAGCTCTTTTGGTGCTGTCCCTGCGCATTATAATTTTTTTGGTGCACCCATGCATCCTTTACTTTACCCTTCAGCTGGAAGAGTTAGACTATATAACATGACAGTTTGGGAAAAGGCAAAGGAAGTGTTCATATCAGTTTTTCTAGAGGCATTGATAAGATCAACTGAAGAGAACGATTATACAATGATGAAACGAAACTTTGGCGAAGATTTGCCGAGCCTGGCAGATTTGTTTTTAAACGTAGATATGTTGCTTTTAAACGAACATCACATTTGGGCTGACAACCATCCAGTGGCGCCAAATATTGTTTATATTGGTGGAATGCACCACAGACAAGAACAAGAATTACCTAAGGTAATTGATCAATCCACTATAAATATATCTTGATTAGAATCTTACATTGATTTTTAAACACTTTATCTTTTTAATAGGATATAAAGCAATATTTAGATTCATCGAAACATGGTGTGATATACATTAGTTTTGGAACTAGCATTATACCATCACTACTGCCTTCTGAAAGCATTCAAAATATGGCCAAAGTTTTATCTGAATTGCCCTACGATGTTCTCTGGAAGTGGGATGATGATCAAGTCCCTATACAGTCAAAGAACATTAAATTTTCTAAATGGTTTCCTCAATCTGATCTGCTAAGTAAGTATCAATTTTTTTAAATATAGTGTGTATCAATTAATTATCGTAATTTTTTCCTGTTTAAAGTTTGTAAGATTTTACTGTTGACGACTTCATAGTATAAAAAATTATCGTTGCCTCGTTGCCTCGTTGGTCTAGTGGTTGCATCTTTGACTACAGATCGAGAGGTCTCGGGTTCGATTCCCGGGTGGGGCCATAAAAAAAAAAAATGTTATTGAGATTTTCTAAAAAAAAGTCTCAATAGCAGCCCCAAGTCTGGAAGTTGGTGGTGTTGGAGCACCCCCGTGCCTCGGAGAGCACGTAAAGCCGTCGGTCCTGCGCCAAATCTCTCACCGGTCGTGTCGGTCTGCCGTCCCATCGGATTATGAGGGTGAAGGAATAGAGAGTGCACCTGTGTTTGCGCATATACTTGTGCACTATAATATCTCCTGCGTACCTGGCTGATCTCTGATGAGATTGGCCACCATGACCGCTGTCGGTCGGGGAGGCATTATTATTAGTATAAAAAATACGAATCGTTTTCATTAAGCGGTTATAATCAACCAGTCGGAACCAAATTTTGGTAATTGTGTTAATGTCACGTTTATTTTAAATATGCTAAAGATTTACGCCTGTAGGATATTGTACTGTCCGTAAGTGAACGACTCGGTTTATTTTATAGGAACTAGGCGTTAGATTGTCTTTATTGATACTGCACGTTGTCCTTGGTATAACTTCACTAACGTTTTTATTTTTTCTTACAGAGCATCCAAATATAAAACTTTTCATAACACAGGGAGGTTTACAATCTATAGATGAAGCTATCAATGGTGCAGTACCGTTACTTGGTTTTCCAATGCTAGGTGATCAATGGTACAATGTAGAAAAATACGTTCGATTTAAATTTGGCAAACAACTGGATATAATGTCCTTTACAGAAGATGAATTTAAAGACGCTGTGCTTACAATAATTAATGATCTGAGGTATTCTCCTGGTGGAGTTAAAGCTTTCTTAATTAAATTTTTATCAACTACAGATTCCTTATCCTTATTATAAATATCATTTGATAGCTAATCATTTTTCCTTTTAAAAGCGCTCATTATCGATCAACCTTATCATTATTAAAAAGCGTAGGTTAGTTACAAATACTTTAATATAGATTTACGATCATCTATCAATAATTATTTCGCTTGAAGTTTAGGAGACCTTTTTTTAAATTTTTCATCCATCTTACCCTACGAATAAGTGTTAAAGTAGCCTATGTGTTATTCTGGAGCCTTACCTAGATGCATAACAAGTTCAATCATAATCCGTTCAGTAGATTTTGTGTGAAAGAGTTACAAACAAACACACATCCTTACACATCCTGGTGACAATGCCGCGATTTAAAGTAGCCTATATACAGGGTGTCCCGTAATGAGTGAATCATCTCTTGGAGGATGATAGCTGAGCTAATAATCTATCAAAAAAACCCAATATAGGTCATACAAAAATATCACTGTTTCTGAGATATTGAGGATTTTGTAGTTTTTTCAAAAATGTTGACCTCGCCCAATGTTTTATATTACTGTGGCCGTAATTCTTATTTGTTTTTCATAATTTTTTTACTAAGTTTTCTTTATGAGTTGCTTTCTTGGATACATGCATTAGATATTAATAGAATATTCAGACAACGGGAGAAAAAAAATATTTATTTCAAATTTAGTATAGAGTAAAATTTTGAGGTCAGATTTGATAGTCTGTGGTTTAAAAAAAATGTACTATTCTGAGACGGTCAGTGAACTTAAAAACTTCGGTATTTAATACCGATTTCATCTTATCGTAAAATATGAAACGCTAGCTATAAAACACCTTCTATATACATTCTTACAAACTTCCACATTCATTGTGTAGGGTAAGTATTATTTATTAAGGATTAGATGGATTTGTATGTGTTAGTTTTCTCAATTTGTTATTATTTTCTCTTTCAGTTATAAGGAAAATATGGTTAAAATGAGGACTCTTATGAGGCAGCATCCAGTGAAACCGTTAGACTTAGCTGTATGGTGGATCGAGCACGTGATCCAATTTGGCGGGAAACATTTACATCCACCGACTTACGGGGGAATGAGTGCATTCGAATATTATGAAGTGCCTTTAGTTTTATTTATTTTATCAATATCAGGAACTGTTATTTCAATTTCAGTATTAGCGATTATTTTAGGCACGCGCTTTGTTAAAAACAAATTGAAACTAAATGCGAAAAATAAACAAAGTTAATAAAATATGGTCATTAAATTATTTATTTTACGTATCTTTCAGATTCAAATTAATTTATCTACATACAATGTTAATAAATGTAATATAATGACTAAGTGAATTATTAATTCAAAATATTATTCATAAATGCAGTGTTAATTGAGCGTGTTAAAATAATTTCAATACGAAGCAGAATTACATTTTAAACCCGACGCAAAAAGAGGGATGTCAAAAGTTTAATGTGTATGTGAATCGATGAAGAGTATTGTATTTTATTTTCGTTTTAGTATTTAAGTTGAGTTATATCCGAATCTTATTAGGCCTTTTTACGACGGAACGTGTAACAGATTCGAATCGTTTTCATTAACGAGTGCTTAAAATCAATCAATCGTAACCGAGTTTTGGTAGTTACACCTACTGAACATGTGATTCACCTGATGTTATGTGACCGACCGCAGCCCATGAACATTTACAACACCAGAATGACGCAGATGCCTTGCCGGCTATATTTATAATTATTTTTTTTCTTGAATACTCATTAAAGCATTCGAGGGTGTATTTTCGTTAATTAACGATTGTTATTATAAAATAATAATATTTTTTAAGATAAAAAATATATAAAGCCGAACGTTTTTTATCCTATTTCTGGGAACCTTATTTTAATTACGATGATTAAAATTTAATGTATTGTTAATATATTTATTTATAGTTAGTTGAATATTTCAAAAATTAATACTTTAGATATTTTACCATAGAAGTAATAGTAATATCATGTTGCAACAAGTTTACTTTTTTTATGTTTGCTTTCAAATGTCACTTGTCAACTGTCAAAATTCAATATAGTATAAAAGATAGCTGCATTCAGTTTTTGCATCCATTACAATTTACACATTACAGTATAATATGTAATATAATTCATATTAATAAATATCTCACTTACCTTTGAAGTAGCCATAAACTTAATTAGTTTTCAGTTAGCATCTTGCCGCCTCTTAGAAATAAATTTCCCAGTTGAATATCAACTCCTTCCAGGAATAAGACGACAGGTCACATAAAAAGACGGGTCTCATTTTAAAGCCTTCAATTCTTTTTTAACTTAACATTCGAAAAACACATATCCCTTACTAATCTATACACGAATCGTAATACGAAGAAGGCTACAACATTAATCGTTAGTATTATTAGAGCTAGTACAGCTAGAAGGTTGACTTCGTAATACTCTGCCCAGGGCATGCAGATCGCAGGGGGCTGGAGGTGATCCCCACCATGGCGGAGAACGTGCTCTATCCACCATACAGCATTGTCCAGGGGCTTTATAGGAACGTCATGCATGATCGCTCCAAGCTTTAATACATTCTTCTTGTAGCTGAAATAGATGACAAATAAACTCATTAAAATGCTTGTGAATGTGAACCGAAAGGTCAAATTCAAATTTAAAAAAATATATAAATATATGTTTTGATTTTATATTTAAATTTATGTAATAAATTCTTAATATTTTAAAAATTATTGTATAAAATTATGAAATGATTATCGACTTCTGTTGTCTGAAATAAATGGATTTTATTTTATTTAAATCAATCTTATTTTTGACAAACATACTAGAATATATAATCTGTTAAAATATAATTTTTACGTTTTCATTAGAAACATAACCTTCTTTTGTATAACATAAAGAACTTTTAACAGCAATTAAAAAGAACTCCTCGACTTGTGAAATAAGACGTAAAAATATTTAATATCTACTGAACACAATTTGTTACTTAATAAAAAAATCTGTATAAATCCCTGGAGATCTTTTTAATAAAAATAAAAGTAAAATAGTTGCATTTCATTCTTTTATGTAATTCTCTATAAACGGATATAATTAAATCTTTGAGCAGATACTGATAAGATCTCATAAAACGTATTAAAATAGATTAAACGTTTCCACGTTTATCGCACAATAAACAGCGTGATACCTTCATGATTGAAACATTTACGATTTTGTACAAGTTTGTAATTCTCTATTGTTTTTTTTTCAACGAATATTTATGAGCTGTTTTATTAAATGAAGGTAAATATCAGACGTCGGAAGAAAAAAATATTTCTTAAAAGTTTAGCTTAATTCTGTCTCTTTCCTGACTAATGTATATTTATTATTAGGTCTATATCTAGGCTTGTGTTGTTTTGTTATGTAATTTAATGTTTTTATTGTTTGGTCACACAGGTCTATCCATGGTCAATTTACAGAAATTTCTCTATCACCCTTGAGAAGCGTGATTTTTCCTCAGCGTTAAGGCCGGCCTCACACATGCTGAATTTTCAGAATCTAAATTAAGATTCTTAATTTAGAAAGGCCAGTATGTCATATAATATCGGCTTGATTCACACTCATTCTGATTTTTTCAGATTCTGAACTTCTTAGATCGACCTGTAAGGATCTGAAATCATATCCTGAATTCAGACAGACATTCAGCATGTGTAAGGCCGGCGTAAGCGTGGTATTAAGTCTTAATTAACCCCAACATTTAGATATTCCTGCACTTGACATTTGAAGAATCTCTCTTTGATGGGAAGCCATTAGCAAAAAGCAGAAGAAGAGGAAAGTTCAGTTTTGAGTCAAACTTGAATTCAGTCAAAATTTGTCTTACAGTTGCGGCGTGATTGCACACAAACATTTACATTTATAATATTAGTTATAATTTGAATGATATAGATTAATAGTTTTAGCTAAATGAATTGAAAAGCCTAATATTTGAATTGTTTTCAACTATCAGCAATTAGATACGATATTAGAATTCACCGGCACGATTCGAGTTGTGCGTCTATGCCAGTAACTGTGTTCATTCCTATAGTGACTGAATTTTCCTATCTCATACAAAAATATGAAAACTAGTCAAATGCGTTTGAACTTGAACGTTAAGGATTCCTAACCAGTCCCTTCTTGATGAATACCGGGTGTTTATTTATGCAGTCTTGAAAAAAATAGGGGATGTATGAGGAAAATTATAGATTTTTATACTATCTAGCACCATATTTGTACACCAAAATTAATTTTAAATTAAAGATTTTTAAAATGACAAAGTGGGTCCTAAAAAGGATGAAAAAATGGTTACAGGAATTAGCCTACCTGGTACATTTAAAAACAAATAATAAAAAAAATAATACAAAAGGTAATAAAAGAAATATATAAATGACTTTCTAAGAGCTGAGCTTTCCCATTTTCCCATCATTGATCCTCTCTATCCCTTCCCCTTCCTTGAAGCCGGCAAGACATTTGCGACAGTTTGCTGTTGTGAATGTTCATGGCCTACGGTTAGTCACTTGACATCGGGAGAACCGCCTGCTGCCTGCTATTACATAAAACAAACTTATTAGATGTAAACAAGCAGGTCCATAGAGACTTGACTATTTTTTACAGAATGCATGATAAATTGTTGTCATTCATATAGTGGTACAAGAAATTTAAACAAACATCAATAATAGCAAATATATTTAATTAACTAGTACTACTAACTTATCTATTATAAGCAAAATCTTGCATCTATTGCCTGAATGTTGCACAGACATAAATCTAATGACTGTTTTATTTACTCAGCTATACATATGACGTAACAGTGCAACATCAGGTAAGGGTAACCATGTTCTAGAAACGTCATTGACATAAACAAAATCGATCAAACACCAACTGAGGTTCCCCTTCTATTAATTAATCAAAGCATATCAGACCACACGAACGATAATCAGCTGCTATATGACCGTATTACAAACAAGATATAAAAAAAATCCATACAAATCTGCCAATCGAATGGATCGTAGATTTGATAATACGATATACGGCAATGATATAAATACTAAACCATTTTAAAATTGTCAGTTTCTGTTTCTCTTTGCAATGTTGGCCGCGATAAAAGTATTGCTTACGACATATGTTTTATTTATTTCATCCACGAAGGCCGCAAGGATATTGGCGGTATTTCCTATGCCATCTATAAGTCATCAACTAGCGTTTCGACCTCTCACACACGAACTAGCAAAGCGAGGACACGACGTAGTCGTAATTACACCTGACCCTGCATTCCCGGCAGGAAAGACACCGACAAATTTAACAGAGATTGATGTTCATGATGTATCTTATGAAATCTGGCAAGATATGTTTAAAAGTCACACAGGTGATAAGAAAGATGTGTTACGAAATATCGTTCTAATGTTCGAACTAATCACGAAGACATTTGAAAATCAAATTCAAACTCCAGAAGTTCAGAAGCTGATGAAAGAGCAGAATGACAAATTTGATATCATCCTCATAGAAGCCTGTGTCCGTTCTACATTAGGATTAGGTCATGTTTTCAAAGTTCCTATTATTCAAGTGAGCTCTTTTGGTGCTGTCCCTGCGCAATATAATTTTTTTGGTGCACCAATGCATCCTTTACTTTACCCTTCAGCTGGAAGAGTTAGACTATATAACATGACTGTTTGGGAAAAAGCAAAGGAAGTGTTCATATCAGTTTTTCTAGAGGCATTGATAAGATCAACTGAAGAGAACGATTATACAATGATGAAACGAAACTTTGGCGAAGATTTGCCGAGCCTGGCAGATTTGTTTTTAAACGTAGATATGTTGCTTTTAAACGAACATCACATTTGGGCTGACAACCATCCAGTGGCGCCAAATATTGTTTATATTGGTGGAATGTATCATAGACAAGAACAGGAATTACCTAAGGTATCTGATCAATCCATTATAAACATAATAACTTAATTAGAATCTTACATTGACTTTTTAAACACTTGATCTTTTTTAATAGGATATAAAGCAATATTTAGATTCATCGAAACATGGTGTGATATACATTAGTTTTGGAACTAACATTATACCATCACTACTGCCTTCTGAAAGCATTCAAAATATGGCAAAAGTTTTATCTGAGCTGCCCTATGATATCCTTTGGAAATGGGATGATGATCAAGTTCCTATACAGTCAAAGAACATTAAATTTTCTAAATGGTTTCCTCAATCTGATCTGCTAAGTAAGTATCAAAATTCGTAAGAGATAATGCGTATCAATTATATCGTAATTGTTTCCTGTTTAAAATGTGTAGTAGATTGTACTATCGATGATCTAATTAGGCCCAGTTCCTAATAGTAACAGAAACAATGGAATGTCATAGAATAACAGATACGAATCGTTTTCATTAACGCGCGGTTATAATCAACCAAACGAAACCGAATTTCGCTGGTTATGTTAACACCACTTATTATAAACATGATTTAAAATTCCGCCTAGTAGGATATTGTCCGTAAATAAAACGACTCGTTTTATTTTTTATAGGAACTAGACATTATTTTATCTTTATTAATACTGCACGTTATCTTTGGTGTAACTCCACTAACGTTTTTTTTATTTATACTCGATAGACTGTATTGTCCCTTCTTGATGGAAATGCATTTTATAATATTTTATAGAATTGAAACTCTTTTTTACGCTATTTCCACATTTATTAATATACTTTATTAAATTTACAACCGGTTTTTAACAATCATCGAAAGGTAGTAAACAAATCATAAAAAATATACAATTTTGTGAGTAGGAAGATATGACGCAGTATAGATAAGTCACAAAAATAAAAGAGATTCAACAATACAATTATTTTTTAATCATATATACTTAAAACTAATTTAAAAATTATGAAATTAAATGGTAATATCAAGTAATAATTTTTCTTAATTACAATAGATACCAAAAATACACAGATTATATAAATGTTAAATTATCTATGGTTTTTTTATTTTTTCTTTCAGAGCATCCAAATGTTAAACTTTTCATAACACAGGGAGGTTTACAATCTACGGATGAAGCTATCAATGGTGCAGTACCGTTACTTGGTATTCCAATGCTAGGTGATCAATGGTACAATGTAGAAAAATACGTTCGATTCAAATTCGGCAAACAACTGGATATAATGTCCCTAACAGAAGATGAATTTAAAGACGCTGTGCTTACTATAATTAATGATCTGAGGTATTTTCCTTAAAGCATATTTAATTTATTTTTTATCAACTACAGATTTATTATGCTATCTATTACAATTACAAATATCACTTGTTTGATAGCTGATCATAATTTGCCTATTGAAAGCGCTCATTATTATCTACGATGAACCATTTGTCGTATCAGTATTTAAAAATCGTAGGTTAGTTACAAATACTTTAATATATATTTACGATAATTTATCAATAAGTATTTCGATTGATGTTTATGATTTTTTTATTACTTGCCAAACCCATATAAATAAATTAATATCCTGTAAAAATAAAGTACAAAGGATAATGTGGCAAAAATATGATCCCGATGGATAACGGAATTACAAGTAGCCTATGTATACCAAGTTTCAATAGAATCCGTCCATTAGTTTTTTCGTGAAAGGGTAAAAACATACATCCATTCATACCCAGAAACTGTCGCATTTATAATACCAGCCGCGTGGTTTCACCCGCGTAACTCCGGAATTAAAAGTAGCCTATATGTTATTCTGAATTCTTACCTATATGAATACCCAGTCCCATCATAAGTTCAGTAATTTTTCAGCAAAAGAGTAACACAATACAAACACATCATTACAAACTTTCGCATTATAATATCATTAGAAGGATTTGTATGTGTCGTCACGTGACGTCACAATTCCTAAATCGCGATGTTGAAATGTTCTCGCCGCTTAGCATATAAACAACTTCCAAACATCAATCTTCGGGGCCTAACGGCCAGCCAGTCCTGTAATAATAATAATAAATTCATTTAATTTCAATAATGGTTCATACAGATTTCATTACAGGTTTCAATAAATTAATTAAAACTATATGATCTATTGCGCAGTGCCAGTGGGCCCCAAACTAGGAATAACCTGTATCTTGGGAGCCCTGTGGTTCGGACTGGTCGAGGATCCTCCCTTTTCGTTGGAGGAATAACGTCTCCACATATGTCTTAACTAGCCGCGCCCCGCGGTTTCACCCGCGTAACGTCTGATCCCGTGGCAACTCCGGGATTAAAAGTAGCCTATATGTTATTCTGAACCCTTACCTGTATGTATACCAAGTTTCATCAAAATCGGTGCAGTAGTTTTTGCGTGAAAGAGTAACAAACATCCATACATCCATACTTACAAACTTTCGCCTTTATAATAGTAATAGGATTTGCCATTATTTTCTGTTTCAGTTACAAGGAAAATATGGTAAAAATGAGGACTCTTATGAGGCAGCATCCAGTGAAACCGTTAGACTTAGCTGTTTGGTGGGTCGAGCACGTGATCCAATTTGGCGGGAAACATTTACATCCACCGACTTACGGGGGAATGAGTGCATTCGAATATTATGAAGTGCCTTTAGTTTTATTTATTTTATCAATATTAGGAACTATTATTCTAATTTTAGTATTAGTGATTGTTCTAGGCACGCGCTTTGTCAAAAACAAATTAAAACTAAATGCGAAAAGTAAACAAAGTTAATACGAGTTATTAAATTATTTATTTTACTTTCACATTCAAATTAATTTGTCTACATGTTAATAAATGTAATTCATTCTACTATCATAAATTCAATGCATTTAATAGAATTTGTTTAACGACTAAAATAATTTAAATACGTAGCAGAATTACATTTTTGATTACTTCTTAAACCTCGTTATGCTATAAGTTAAACGTGTCTGTGTGTCTGTGGCATCGTAACTCCCGAATCCATGAAGAGACTTTCACGCGAGTGCTCTTAGTTCTATGTTAATTTACTATAATGATGTATACAATAAAGTATATATCATTTAATTTTATTTTATTTCATGTTTGCTGAAAATCGTTGAGTCATTTAAAAATCGTGGAAAGGAATAACCGAATGTCTGAAAATATACTCGAATGAGTAAACATATAAATATACTCGATATATCACGAGTGGAGAGTTTAAGAGTGGGAGCCGAGCATTATGATCTGAAATGCTTACTGTGACGTCAATGAAAGAGCAGTTACGACAGACTGATTTATTATTTTTGCTAATACAATTACCCTCAACCTTACAATAATTCTTATTAATCTACATATAGATGTCACACTTACATGCATTTAAGCGCAGAGTAAAAGCTTACTTACTTTCCAAACTAATAAAGATAGGGTAGTTGCCCCCTATCTTTATTTACCTACAATATCAGTATTACCTGTTCATGTCTTTATTTCGTACGAACATCAGGCCAAATAGTATCAATATTATATTTTATATTATTTAGATACATTTTATTTTTCTTATTATTATTTTTTATTCTTAATAATGTGTATGTATGCCAGGTGACTAGGCCATCACTGAAATCAGCGTGGCAAGTTTTTTAAAAACTGACCGCAGCCCGCAGCAGCAGAAAATAAGTTTTTTAAAAACTTGTCCACTGCTGAGTGCAAACCTTTTCGTTATAGGTCTTTTTTATTTATCAGGTCCACAAAAGTGGTTACAAATGTCTTTAATTTATACTACTACTTGGTAACTTTCATTTAATTTATAACCTCCTAGATGTAGACACATCATGCATTTATACATAAATATTTGGGATACCTTAATTTTGTTTTTTATTTTAACTGACAATAAAAATAAAATAAGACTTAAAACTAAGGCTATGAGAAAAAAGATCTGCGCTCCTATGTCCATATTGAAAATGCTTTCAAACAAAAACACTAAACTCTTATTATACTAAGACATTTTAAGGCAAGAAATGTACATGATGAATAAAGGTTTTTCTTTTTTCTTTCTTTCTTTTTGAGATTGGGCCAAGCTCGCACTGGCGTAATTAGCACTGTATTTTGTACTGTGTCTCGTATGGTAAGAGATTCCTCTTCCATCCTCTTCGATCCTACTCCTCCCCCAATTTCCCATCATTAATGCCCTCCTTGTTCCGTACCTTTTCTTTAAGCCGGCAAGGCATCTGCGAGTCTGGTGTATGTTGAATTAATAAGCTATTAATGATAATAACACGCAATTTACTGAAGTATTCGATATTTTATTTCTCAGTGTAGAGGGCCATACATTTAGCGTCGAAAATAGACCAGTTCATCAGAAACAATTAAATATTCCGAAATTATTAATATATTACTCCTGAAGAAAAGTTAAGACAATATTGCGGATAATTAATATTAATTATATTGGATTTCATATCGCCTTGATAATTTCATTACTCTTAAATACAAATTTGCTCATTTATTTTAATTAAAGTATCTATATGACTTTAATTGAAACCAATCTGTTCCACTTCGTTAAATCGTTTTTTTTTAATATAGATTACATTTTCTTTCCATTATAATTTTCTTTATTTAAGCATGTACAAAAACATAATAAACCTTTTTTTTTTGTTTTCTGCCCGTGTGGCGACGGGTTAGAATACATGTGTCGCCACCCTATTTCTACCCGTGGGTGTCATAAGAGGCGACAAAGGGTAATCCTGCTGCATAACATGTTCAGCAGGAAATGAATGGGAGTTGAGCATTGCACGATTGGGCCAAGCTCGCACCGGTGCAATTACCGCCTCCCCAGCAGATGAACGGCGTGAAGCAGTATTGCACTGTGTTTCGTACGTTGAGCGGGTGCCCAGAGGCCTGTATTCCCATCCTGTTCCTCTCCCACTCTGTCCTACTTTATATCATATCCTATTATTTACCAAATTCTTATCCCCTTCCTTCAAGCCGGCAAGGCATCTCGACACTTTGCTGTTGAAGATGTTCATGGGCTGCGGTCAGTCACTTAACATCAGGTCAACCGCGTGCCCCACTTGCCTGCTATAACATAAAAAAACCTTGAAACAATAACAGCAACTGTATCCTTAGATGGGATCCTACGATCAACCAGGCAACATACCAACAGGTCACACTAGACCGCCTAGGCCTATCCTGAGCATTCCATAGTCCTCATAGTTCTTGTTATAGCATTATTTTGTGAATTTTTCACGGTTCAAATATCATAGTACGAGATACAGCCTAGTGATAGACAGATAGACATAGGAGGCTTAGTAATATCCCGTATTTAGCTATTAGGTATCGAACCCAAATTATCAAACTTTCTTTAGGAGATTTTTTAATAAACCTCGGCTCGGTTCAGTATTTCTTCATAAAACATAAATTTTAAGGCTGTAATATTTTCATTACAGTTACAGTTTATAAATATAAACATCGGAAAATTAATAAAATATTTAAATAGGTATTCCCAAAATCTCACAGTGCGCGCGCCTCTTCAAAATAAAGAAAATTGTAGCCCATGCGAGTGAAGCCGCGGGTGGAGAGTTAGTTATTTTTTGAAGGTTGTTGAAAAATATATTGAGTGTTTTTACCGTATCTACACGACAAGAGTAAAAAAGACATGACCGCAAGTCAACCAAAATCTCACATTGTCACGTGGTATGACATTTTCACGACTTTAGAAGCGTATATCTCAAAAAATATCTAATTTAGCAAAAAAGGCGTTCAGTAACCTCTATTTCATTTTTAAAGACATATCTAATGACACCTCATTCAATGATGTGTTCGCGAATTTATTTTTTTACCCCCGTTTACATGTATGGAGAGTCACCCCTAAAATTATTTTTTTCAAATAAAATGTAGCCTATAAGTTACACCTAATATTGGCCTATCAGCATGTGAAATTTTATCAAAAACTGCCCAGTCGTTTTTACGTGATTGACGCACATACAAACAGATAAACAGACAAACAGACAAACAGATAAACAGACAAACAGAAAAAAAAATTCTAACCATGGTTTTGGTATCTATAGAACATACATATTGCATACCAATTACTTAATTAGAAAATTTTTATTTATCACTTTTTAGTGCTCTGTGAAGGGTAATCACATCATCTAGTCACAATTCAGTTGATATATACATCATTAAACCTTAACCGCAGAGCTCATTTCGTTGATTTTCGAGGAGTTCCCTGCAATATCTTCCACATGGATGATCAGACTTGATTAAAAAAAATACTATCGAATTGATAACCTCCTCCTTTTTTTGAGAGTCGATTAAAAAGTAAATAAAGCTTGACGTGTTTTTGCCTTATTTCTGGAAACCTCAATTTTTATGTGAAACCTCAAGTTTAGTCGATGGCCACTATTGTGGCATGAGCGGATATCCGCTTTGGCTTAACAATTTTTAACCGAGCGAAGCGTGTACTCAGAGTGTGCAACTATGAAAAACTTTGTCCGATGATAACTTGAGTATTGATTATCTGATCTTGGTTAAATTTCTATATAAGCGAATGCTTTATACAGAATAGATATAGAGTTCGAAGATAAGCGAAATCGGTGGAGGGGTTACGTAACGTAATGTTAAACATTAACATAACTTTCAACATTATGACCTATCCCCCTACTGAGCTTGGTCCAATCATTCGTGGGCAATGCTTGGTGTCTATAAAAAGATAACTTCCAAATTAAAAGAAAAAAATCTCACTATTGTTAGGATTTGTTAGCTTTTGTTGTAAGATGCAAAACCGTCAATCTAATATTTACAAAATACTATTGAGTTCACTATTAAGTAAATAAATGTCTCACTTATGTTTGAATTAGCCGTTAACTAAATTAGTTTTCCATTTAATATATCGCCGTCTCTAAGAAATAAGTTTCCCAGTAAAATAGTATCAACTCCTTCCAGGAATAAAGGACAGGTCAGGAATAGCATTAAAAGACGGGTCTCATTTTAAAATCTTTAATTCTTTTTTAACTTAACATTCGACAAAACCATATTCTTTACTAATCTATACACGAATCGTAATACGAAGAAGGCTACAACATTAATCGTTAGTAGTATTAGAGCTAGTACAGCCAAAAGGTTGACTTCGTAATACTCTGCCCAGGGCATGCAGATCGCAGGGGGCTGGAGGTGGTCCCCACCATGGCGGAGAACGTGCTCTATCCACCAGACAGCATTGTCAAGGGGCTTTATGGGAACGTCACGCATAATGTCTCCAAGCTTTAGAATATTCTTCTTGTAGCTGAAATAGATTACAGATTAACGGTCTAAGATTTTTTTATGCTACAGCAGGCAAGCGGAGCATGCGGTTCACCTAATGCTAAGGGACTGACCGCAGTCCACGGGTTTCCATGGACTGCGGTCAGTCCCGTGCGTTGCAGTGCCTTGCTGGCTCGAAGGAAGGGGAAGGGATAAGAAGAGGACCAATTATGGGAATTTGGGAGAGGAGTAGAATGAGATGGGAGAGGAATGGGATGGGAATTCAGGCCTCTGAGCACCCGCTCACTGTACCAAATACAGCGCAAAAACCTTCACCCATTTGATAAGCGCGTGAAAATTTTATTTTAATAAATGTACAGAATTACAGAAAAAATCATGCAAAGGATAGAAATTACAAAATATATACAAATGGCGGTCTTATGGCTATAAGCAATCTGTACAGGCAATCTACTTGGGGCAAAGGATAGAATAATATAGGTAGTTGCAAATGCAACAAAGAAAGTAAATAACGAGAAATTATATAAAACAAGTAATAGAGTACATATGCATAATAAATATATTCATATGGTGTTATATAGCTGGCGTTTCATTCGTTTACAGGACCTTCAGGATATGTTCCTAAACACGTAAAAAATAATGAAAAGGGTCGGCGAAGATTTATTAATTTAATATTAATATTTATATAGTTAATATTTAATTTTCATCTGGTTATTAATATGTCATACGAAAATATCACCGTTTTTGAGATGTTTAGGATTTTGTACTCCTTTAAATTTTTTTTAATGAATTTTTATAGTCTATAGTCTATAGACTATAGACGTCATGCACGTCAGTGAAGTTTTATTGGAAGTGTATTAATACGTGACTATAGTCAAGAAGATTGTTCTAAATCATATAAGCTGAAAGTTCTAGTAGCCTTCTACCGGTGTTTATTTAAACAGTTTTGAAAATAATGTGGATATAATGGAAGCGCAGTAGAAGCTGAGGGGAACATATGAGCAAAATTTTGTTTTTATTATTAGCCTTAAATTATTCTATTCAGTATAATAATTTATTTCATTAAGTCATCCATATTGATATTATAAAAATTAAAAAACATAAAATAAATGAAGTATTTAGTAGTAATAGTAATCTATTACAACTCGCGTCGTAGTGTACAGTTTTATATATTTAAATTAGATATTCAATTCTACGGAAATCATTTTTCAAGACTGCATAGAAAATCTATAAATTCATAATAAATTCTAATTCTAATCAATAAGCTACTGGCAAAATACTTTAAAAATAACATTGAATAAATGTATATTTCAAAAGTTTGTTACCAAAGAATCCATTATAATATCGTTTATTATGAAAAGTATTACAAAAATAAGAAGCTTAACCTTTGGCATTTATAAGAAAAGTTGAAAGAAATGATATCGGTATCATAAAAGAGTATTGCTTGTGATGTCCAATAAAGGACACCATTTAAAAGCGTATTTATGTGTAACTGTCTTCAGCTCTACAAAATATAGAATCAGGCCTATAAAATATGATTTAGGGTATAGCTGAGGGAAAAGAAATACTATCAAAGTATTCATGTAACAATTTTACGTAGATATTTAAAGTGACTAGCCTCGCCCCTCCGTTTCATCTGCGTAACTTCTGATCCCGTGGCAACTCCGGGATTAAAGTGTGTTTGTTATTCCGTGAAAGAGTAACAAGCATACATGCATACATACGTATATCCTCACAAACTTTCGCATCTATAATATTAGTCGGATTTATCTACATAAGTAGTTAGTCAATTGTTTTATGGTGATTATGTAAAACTAGTGGTATGACGTGAATTAGCGGTGCTGGAGCACCCCCCGTGCCTCGGAGAGCACGTAAAGCCGTCGGTCCTACGCCTGATCTCTCTCCGGTCGTGTCGGTCTACCGTCCCATCGGGTTATGAGAGTAAAGAAATAGTGCACCTGTGTTTGCGCACACACTTGTGCACTATAATATCTCCCGCGCAGTTGGCTGATTTCTGTACAGATTGGCCGACTGGGAGGAACGTTTTTTTTTCGTTTTTTTAAGACGTGGGTTAATATAAACTTTGACTGATAATGACTAGTATCATAATAAACAAAAAAACACATAGAACTCCATTTACCTAGGATCACCAATAATCGTTTCAATGGCCTGTCTAAATTGTTCTTCTTTCAAATTAAACAGGTCCAACTGTAATCCAATCTTATGGAGTACATATTTCTCCACGTTATACCACTGGTCACCCAATACTGGCATGCCGATTAATGGGACACCAGCGGAGATCGCCTCGTCGGTAGACTGTAGACCTCCTTGGGTTATGAAGAGCTTGACGTTTGGATGCCCTGAAACGTAAACACGTTTTTTATTAACTGGTACATAACTAAATACTAACTTCAATAGTCACTGGGGGGTGCTGAAAACCAGCGCTGCGAATCAGCCCTTCATCGCAGCGTATAGCTGAGTCAGCTCCATTTGACAACAGCCGCACAGTATCTTACCCTAAATCTTGTTTTTTTTTTTAAACTGTTCGTCAGTCACTTGACATCAGGTGAACCACATGCTCTGGTGGCTTGCTGTGGCATAAAAAGGACAAACTTTTTACTTAATAGCTAACTAACTTACTAAGTAACTAACGAATGAACTAATTATCTTACTAACAAACGGACGAACCAACAAAAACTTACTTATTAACTAGCTGTAAAAATATAGAGAATATAGAGTCTATTACTAATAGTATTGAATTAATGACTTTTTTACACTATTTCCTCTATTTATTAGGAAACTTTATTAAATTACAACCGGTTTCGAAAATTCATCATCAGGTAGTGTTATATAGTACTACTAGCCACATAATAACCTCAGTTTTCTTTTTAAATGTTAAGAATCTTACCATTCTTATAAATGTAAATTTAATTGTAAACTGTTTAGTTTCCAACATTAATATACAAACGCTAAGGTATATATTGTGAAGTAATGCAAAGTGCAATTGTTTCGCAAACGCACGAATAAGTTTAAGACAATACATGGCTAGGCTGGTCTAAAGAACTGGAACAATACAACACAAAGTACGCATTATAGTGCACCTTTTATTCATGCTTGCTTTTATTTTAAATGAAACGAGGTAATGCAAGGGACTTAATTAGCGTTAGATATTTTTAATTTAGTCACATAATAAAGGTAGTAAAGCAAGTGGAAAATTATTAAAAATTGCTACAACTTTTAAATTTTCAGCATGAGATGTTTATTGACGACGACGATGACGACCCGTTTGGCGCAGTGGTTCAGCAATGGTCTATTACGCCGGAGGGTGTGGGTTCGATCCCCACGAGCAGAAAATTACGATGTGATGAACATCATAGTTTTCTACTGTCTGGGTGTTCATTTATCTATAGTATGTATGTATTTACAAAAAAAAGTATGTTTAAGAATGTCTATCAGTTATCTAGTTTCCATAGTACAAGCTTTGCTCAGTTTGGGACTAGATGGCGTTGTGTTAAATGTCCAGGAATATTTATTTATTATAAAAAAATTGTACGCAATTATGAACCGTTGGTTTGTAACTAATAAGACTGTAAAAACAATTTACATACTCTTCATACCACAATTATAAAACGTTGGGTTTAATAATAATGTAATTAAAGTTCGCTGCAAATGAAACTTGTTATTAAATTTCTCACAAAGGTAATTATAATATTAACAACTGCGAATTACGATAAATAAGATATCATCTTCTGAACGATGTCCATTAATAACAGTATATTATGAAACGCAGGTGTGATTTCCTTATCAGTTTGATTAATATTAATGTTGGTGATAACAGTTTCAAGGTTTCGCTCCAATTCTTCTCTAGATTAAATTCATTATCTTCGTGACGTTTCTTTAAGTCATTTATATTCCCTTCAATTTTAACCGATTTATCAAAAACGAGGATAATATTTAAAGAATTTTTGATAAAAAAATCTATGCTTAATTTTTGTCGTGCATTGATAATACGTTAAAATAATTATGGGAACAATTAAAAAATCTTAAACTTGTACTCGAAGAACGTTATTATGAACGCTATCTCTTATCATCTTTGGCCTAATCTAGACAAATATAGACAAAGAAATAATTCTAAATTAAACTTATGAGTGCATAATTCAATACAGATTTAGCTCTCCACGTTGACGTTTTATGATTTTGTGAAATCTGTTTTGTTCGTTCGTTTATCCAGATATGATGATATTCTAGGCAAAGAGGTCCCCAAAATCTTCTCACAGATTTTAAATTTTTAAGCTGGGCGTCCACGGATCTACGACGTAATATTTTTTGTATGGAAAGTCACTCAAGGGTATCCACAAATCCGCATCGTACTGATCACATCTTCTACACAAATAATGAATCTTATGTTCGTTACCGAACTGTGAACTCTAAGCTTTAATCTTTTTAAACTTAGTTAAAATTTCTATGAGGTGACCTACTCTGGTTACTTTTGACCTGTGCGACGGAATGAATCACAATAAAAAGGTAATTTTAAATATTCCCAAAAACGATTTAAAGAAACTTACTCAAAAGATCCGCTTGTGGAAACCACTTCGCAATCTTTATATTCTTAGGCTTTCCAGGCAACTCTTCCATATCCCATTTCCACAAAACGTTGTAAGGCAATTGTGAGAGCACTTTGACCATAGATTCGATAACTTCTTGCGGTAAAATGGAAGTTTTCACGTTGGTACCAAAACTAACGTATATTACGCCGTTTTTAGAAGAATCCAGGTACTGTTTCAGATCCTGTAACGAGGATTGAAATAAAAATTATTTTATGAAACAATAGTATTCAGTAGGTAATTACTTTAAGATTGTATTTTCTAAAACATTCTTAGTCCCCGATTTCTAATACAATTGTTAGCTAAAAGGTGACTGAGAAGTAGAAAAAATGCAAACAATAGAATGTTTTAACAGTAAATTCAAAGTAGTGGAATCAAAATTTAGTGGATCAAATATTTAACATAATACCTTTACTCTATAAAAAGCAAAAACGTATGTACCTTTGGTAATTCTTTTTGTGGTGTCTGGTGCACGCCACCAATATACTTAATATTGGGTCCAACTGGATGATTATCAGCCCAAAGTGGATGCTCATTCAGCAACAATAACTTCACATTAAAAGTTAGATCAGTGAAACTCGGCACATCTTCACCAAAATGCTTCCTCAAGACATGATAGTCGAATTCTTCTGTTGTTTTAACTATTGCCTCAAGCGTCAAGATGCTAATCAATTCTGTTGCTTTTTCAACCAGAGTCAAATTGTATAACCTTTGTCGTCCAGGTGTAGGGAACAAAAATGGCTGAAAGGGAGCTCCATATACACTATACTGTACAGACATCAGCCCAAAGGAACTTATAAGTATAACTGGCGTTTTGAACTGATGTCCCAAGCCCACTGCCACACGAACACATGCTTCAGTTATTATTAGATCAAAACTATCCTTTTCTTCGTTTACAATCCTCTTCACTTCTGGTACTTCATTCTGTTTGTCAAAAACAATTGTGAACCCTACAATGAATTCTTTAATTTGTTCAATAATCTTTTGCTTATCCACTCTGTGGTCTATGAGTAGTTCTTGCCAATTTTCATATGATACATCATGGACATCTACTTGGGTTAAATTTGACAGGGTTTTATCTAAAGGCAGGACTGGATCCGGGGTGATTAGCACCACTTGATGCCCACGTTTCGCTAATTCGTGGATTATGGGACGGAATACCACTTGATGACTTATGGAGGGCGTAGGAAACCATGCTAGTATTCTCGCGGCTTCTATCCCAGAAAGAGATAATGCTAGGAAGGCAAAAACAGTCACTAGCCTCGACATGGCTAAGTACAATCGCCTAACTAAATAAAAATGTTTTTGATTTTCATATCGCAACGATATCTCTATATTTGTTGATAAAATAATGAACAGTTGGTATCATACTACTAAAATTATTATCAATTAATTTGCCTTACATAATATAAATCTGTTAATTACAAGTGATAATCCTTAGAGACAATTTAAACACCACATATAATTGTATAAAATTATATATGTATATATTTTGGAAATGAAAAGGGAGAAGGTGCTATAAAGTATTTGCATATTTATCATAATAGTATACCACGGTGGCCTATCTCAACGTAGATCATAAGAAGTCTGTGCTGCGGAGAGAATCGATTACCAAAGCATTTAGGATTATTTCAATACAATTGAGTAAAAGGTAATATATCAACTAATGTGTGTACAAATGATTGAGTATATCCTTAAATAATGGATAAAGATACAATTCAAAGAAAAAGGTCGCCATCAAAAGACACCCTTTTAAATGGACATGACGGATTATGTCCCACTGGATTTGATGTCGTTAAAGTTCAAAGAGATTTTATTCAAATCGAATCCTACTTCATCAATCATGAACAGATTAAATTGCCAAGAGACAGTTTAATGTTTTCGGGGTATTTTTAACTTTATTTTTCAGGGAATAGAGTTAAAAATAGTGTGGAGGTAGTTAAGTAAATTGGTCCATAATTAATTGTTTGTGCGTTTAAATAAATGGTTTCGGATAAGCAATTCCCCGTCTGATACACTAATAGAATTGTCTTTACTATGAATATTTTCACACAATATCAGTATATCTGAATTGTTTGCAAGTATAGTATAGAAGTAGTCTTCTGAAAAATACTTCTATAACGATTAACGCTTAAGCTTTAATAGCTTTGTGGACTTGAAAGATGTAGTAATTTTTTTAAATATTAACATATCTGCGCACAACGTAGTGGATTGCGCATTAATTTAGATCAATATAATTATATTTTAATCTACAATATTCATAATGTAAATGTGTTTGTTAAATATATAAAAAAACGGATAACAATATTAAACAGAATAATGAATATTTTATTGTGAAGGTTTGAACACATTTCAATCATTATGAGCCAAATTAAGTCTAGTTATACAATGCGATTGTGAGCTATTCCATATAATAATCTCATCCTATAATTTTATGCTAGGGTTCATAACAGATTTCCTTAAAAATATTAAAATTACTAGCGACCCGCCCCGGTTAGCACGGGTGCAATGCTGATTTTAAATACAGTACAAAAAACTGTGAACTTTATATATAAAAAATAGTACATTATTTTGATGAATCTCGTAGTAATCTCGCCTGCAATTGCGATGTAAGCGGAAAAAAATGATAATTAACAACATAACGTTAGAAACCTCAAAAATAGCAGTATTTGTCCACTATCGTTGCGTAGTTTTAAAGATTAAAGCAAACAAAAGAACATAGGGACAGAGAAAGCGACTTTGTTTAATACTATGTAGTGATTTGATATAACTGCCACATAATTCAGACAGAATAAATATATTGAAACAAAACAAACTGTTCATAAAAAGGCACGCGCAATATCTTCGACCCGTATCCAGGCAGGCTCTATAAAGTAGGAGAAATATGCGTTTAGTCTATGTTTGGACTGTGCGATATTGTTTCGCAAATTCTTTGGAAATATCGGACTATGGAATTGTTCCACCACTGCCTCACGTAAAATGGATTTTAAAAACGTATAAATGTATTTAAATTGTGAAAATACATTAAATATTTGTATGTCTATATTAACACCTTAATTTTAAATACTTTTTATGTTAAAACAGACAAGTGGAATGTGAGACTACCGCAGCCTATGAGCAACAATAAAAGCCAGTTTTTATATACGTATAAAAAGAGGTAAAAAAAGAGAAAGACGGGTACAGAAAAAAAATATAAGAATATAAGCCACCCGTGTCCCCACTTCGCCAATTCTGCTTACGCTGATTTTCTATGGGGGTATCCTAACTACTGTAGTGCGAGATGGGTCGAATAACAATATTTTAATCGTCACTTATATTACGAAAGTAACGCTGTCTGTCTCTTTACGCCCACACAGAACGGTTTTGGATGAAATTTTGTACCAATATAAGTTGAAACCCAAGAAAGGATATTTGATAGGATATACGCGGGTGAAACCGGGCACAGCTAGTGAATAATATTTAAACAGTAAATTTTTTAATTAATACGTTGTTAAAAATTCTGCACTGACATTATTTTTGGACTTTGGGTCATTTAAATGCCCACTTTTAAAGAACAATGCATAACAATAACTTTTCATGTATATACATAATACTTTTACAGCGTACGAAACAAACGACCCAAAATCTATACATATAATAAAAGAGTAACCGAACCATTTCTGTACATTGAATATTTTTCAAAAAGAGTAATTGGTATGCAATATGTATGTTCTATAGATACCAAAACCATGGTTAAATTTTTTTTTTTCTGTTTGTCTGTTTGTCTGTTTGTCTGTTTGTCTGTTTGTCTGTTTGTCTGTTTGTCTGTTTGTCTGTTTATCTGTTTGTATGTTCGTCAATCACGCAATAACCACTGGACAGATTTTGATTGAATTTTACATGTTGATAGACCATGATTAGGTGCAACTTATAGGCTACATTTTATTTGAAAAAAAATATTTTAGGGGTGGCTTTCCATACATGTAAACGGAGGGTAAAAAAATAAATTCGCGAGTACATCATTGTATGAGGTGTCATTAGATAGGTCTTTAAAAATGAAATAGAGGTTTCTAAATGCGTTTTTTGATAACATACATATTTTTTGAGATATACTCTTCTAAAGTCGTGAAAATGTCATACCACGTGACAATGAGAGATTTTGGTTCAGTTGCGGTCATACCTTTTATACTCTAAACGTATGGATTAAGACGTTAAAACACTCAATAAATTCTCAAAAACTTAAAAAAAATGACTAACTCTCCGCCCGCGGCTTGCCTCGCGTGGGCTACAATTTTATGTTTTTGAAGAGGCGCGCGCACTGTGAGATTTTGGTCCAACCTATTTCCATAGAAAATAATAAAAAAACTAGGTAATAAATAGACTTGCACATATATCAGGGGTCCTGTGGCTGTCATTTTTTAATCTTTTGTTGTGCGCCTCTAAAAAATACAGAAATTAGTAGCCCACGCGTGCGAAGCCGCGGGCGGAAAGCTAGTTCAATATAAGCTAAAAATATTCATCAATATCGGGCTATAATGATCCACATATGTCAGTAAGATGAGCCTACATCCACTTCGGTCCTGTCACGCTTTGTCAACGGACATTATGTGGGCGGCCATTTTCTTTGACCGCATTCGAGAACGGGCCAAGTCAAAAGATGTAATACAATTTATAAAGAGATAAACTTATTTTTTATACTCTGAAAATAAAAAAGAAATTAAAATGACATTTCATCGCCACCTGGTGAATAAGGCCCTTCTCCCATTACGAGACTAGAAAGATACGCGACTCGAGTCGAAGATTTGTTGCATACTAGTTTGCAACTGACGTTCGCACATTACGCTACTAAAAAATGACAAATTTGTCATTTGTACAACGTAAAAATATAGGTATTTTAAAGGCCTTCTACACGATGGGGACAGACTTGAATCAAATTTCTATGGGACCACACTGGAACTCTACTCTTTCGAATGCAAAAAGAATTTTCCAAATCGGTCCATAAACGCCGGAGCTATGCGGCACCATACATTAAAAAAAATACGGACGAATTGATAACCTCGTCCATTTTTTGAAAGTCGGTTAATGATAAGTTGAGCAAACGCCCGACCGTGTAGAACGAATACAAAAATTGTCGGACCCGACCAAGGGTTGAGTTATGCGCTTACCAACACATTTCGCGATTCATTTTTATATATAAGAAGATGAGCAATGATATATTATAATGTATAGATATGTTATATCCAAAGACTACCGTGAAAAAAAGCGACCATAAATGACAATGTCGTCTTTAAATAAAATAAAATAAAATAAAAAGCCTTTATTTCTATTACTTTACATTGTTTTTCTTAAATTCTATCTTTATTTATACAACATATATTCCACTTTTATACAGAAAAATAATATACCTTACCAAATTAAATATATAAAGTATAAACACATATTTTAAGTAATAGTCGCTTCTGCGGCGTAGGCCTCCCCTAATCCTTTCCACAAATCTCTTGCCCTTTGAATCGATTCT
>LQNK01002037.1:83273-131055 GCA_001586405.1 Phoebis sennae
GTAGCTTAATGTGCGAGGCTCCATTGTTATGTATGTGAATGACGTGTGACAGCTAGTCTTCGAGACTCAAGTTCAGTTCACGTCGCCTATGAGTATCGTAATGGGAGGAGGAAATCACGCGATTCTAGTTGCGTACGCGTAGGAAACCGGTAGCTTAATGTGCGAGGCTCCATTGTTATGTATGTGAATGACGTGTGACAGCTAGTCTTCGAGACTCAAGTTCAGTTTACGTTGCCTAATGGGAGAAGGGCCTAACTGTTTCGTTATTTATAGTATATCAGTTAGACACTAGGAAATCATAAAAGACTCATTTAATCTGTTTGTGAAGTCATGGAAGCCACACCTAGTTACAACACTGTGTTCTCACTGCACTTCTTATTCGTCTTAGCATTTATTGATGCCATTTTGTAGTAAGATGAGCCATCCATTTCGGCCGTGCCGTGTTTGTCACCGTATATTATGTGGGTGGCTATTTTGTTTGACTGCGTTCGACAGCGGGCCAAGTCATGACATTGTAGACTGTTTTAAAGAAAAAGTTGCTATCACAGATTAGAGAATAAGAGGCAGATGGAGTGTTCCGAAGATTGGAGTGACGCTAACTACACGTACGTACACGTGCATCTGTGTGAGTGAAATTGACAGTGACGTGTTGTGTCAAACTAGACGAACATTGTTGTACGTATTTGGTTTTCGGCATTAATCGAGTATTTTATTCTCTAATCTGTGGTTATAATTTTTTTTTTTGATTTCAAAATATTCAGGGATTTTAACCCCACTTGGAGATAAACTGTCTGGAAACTGTATGGAAATGCAAGCAAAATAGCTGATACAAATGTTTCTTAATTTTTCGGGTAAATTATAACTACTATACATTAGAAAATCAAAAAAGCTCATTGCATCTAAATTTATCAGTGGGATCGAACCTATTACAGTAACATGATCGTGTTAGAGAGATGAGCCCACATCCACTTCAGCCCTGTCACGCTTTTTCACCCACCATTATATTGTGGGCGGCCATTTTCTTTCTGCCGTACATGAATTTATAAAGTCAGCAAGTAATTATTTTTAATATTTTTAACCAGATATTTAAAGCAACGATTGGATGGAACTGGAGCTTAACAAAATATGAAAAAAAAAATGCACACACGGTAGTCAAACTCCATTTAGATCGCGTTTGAACAACGCACACGAAAACACCGTTCAACAAGATAATGTCGGGTTACTTCAGAATAGTTTTACTCACATATAACGCGTGTCTACGCAAGCCTGTAACCTGTAAGAAACTGAAGTATATATATGAGTTTAACTTCTGTGCTTTACTTTGTGGAATATCGTGATGACATTTGATTTTTTTTATGTTATAGCAGGCAAGCGGGGCGTGCGGTTCCCCTGATGTTAAGTGACTGAACGCAGCCCATGAACATCTACAACATCAGAGTGTCGAGATGCCTTACCGGCTTGCAGGAAGGGTGGGGATAAGGAGAAGCTTTATCATAGGAAGCTGGGAGAGTAGCAGGACAGGATGGGAGAGGAATGGGATGGGAATATAGGCCTCCGGGCTCACCGTACGAAACAGTGCAATACTGCTTCACGCCGATCTTCTGCTGGGGGGTGGTGATTTCACCGGTGCGTGCCCAATCGTGCAATGCTTGGCTCCCACTCTTTTATTGCTGAAGATGTTATGCAGCAGAATGACCCTCTGTCGCCTCTTACGATACCCGCGGGTAGAAATGGGGTGGCGACACATGGGTGATGAAGTTAAAGTGCATACACGCGGGGCTAACGACATCGATTTAATTAACCCGTTCCACATCCTTACTGCTCCATACCATAATAATAGGTAGAGTAGTCAAAGTTCATATCGAGGGCGCTCGAGCAACGCACACATAGGCACCATTCATGGACAAGATATGTCTGGGTTACCTCGGAACAATCTGAGCGAGAATGTCATTTGAGACGCATCTACGTCTGTTTGCGTAGGTTGGAAAAGTAAAATAAATAAATATTCCTGGACATTTAACACAACGCCACCTAGTCTTAAACCAAGCAAAGCTTGTACTATGGAAACTAATAGTAAAAAAACTATGTGTTTCAGGTGTTCATGGGCGGCGGTGATCACTTAACATCAGGTGACCCACTTGCTCCTTTGCCTGCTCTGTCATAAAAAAAAAAAACTAATAGACATACTTAAACACACTTTTTTTGTAAATACATACAAACTATAGATATATAAATACACAGACAGCAACAAATTACAATGTTCATCACACCATAATTTTCTACTCGTAGGGATCGAACTCACATGCTCCGACGCAATAGACCGTTGCTATATCCACTGCGCCAATCGGATTATCAAAAATTGAAACACGAATTTGAATTCTGTATTTATCTGACCACCAGATTTGATGCTTTTATTGGTTTGCCCTGTTTAATAAATATAGCAAAAAGTTTATAACTTGGAGCGTAGTAACATCGTGATGACATTTGATGAAGTTAAGGTGCACACACATGGGTCTAACGACATCTATTTATTGAAACCGTTCCACATCCTTACTGCTCTATACGGGTTTACGGCTTTATTTATTGGAAACCTGTGTTGCCGCAACCGCGTATGGACTCTGATGCGTGTAGTGCACTCGGACAAGACACTATAAGCAGTTTTTGCACACAAAATATTTTTAATATAAGTGACGTTCCTGTGCCACCCTCACCGACGCCAGCCGCGCCCCCCGCCCGCGAGCCTGCACCCTCAGCGCGAGCGCGACGTGCTGCTGCTCGCAGTGCGAAGCTGGGTGCGACCGCGCAACCATAACACTCGCCCTGAAGAAGGACCTCCGAAACGGTCCGAAACCGTCGGCCTTAATCCGATGTTCAAAATAAAAAGTGAGTAAAACCGTGAACAATATAATTAATAAACAATGTCTCACTTATCGTTGAATCAATATATGATTACAACGTGTTAAATAATTAGAATAAATTGAACCTTAAGCTTATTAAGTTGAACACAGTTGTTTGATGATGATATTGCCGACTATCCCTACTTCCCACTAATATAATAAATGCGAAAGTTTGTGACGACGCCTGCCTCGTTGGTCTAGTGGTTGCAGTTTTGACTACAGATCGAGAGGTCCCGGTTCGATTATCGGGTGGGGCCAAAAAAATGTTATTAGGATTTTTCTGACAAAGAAATCATAGTAACAGCCCTGAGTTTGGAAGTTGGCGGTTTTGGAACACCCCCGTGCCTCGGAGAGCACGTAAAGCCGTCGGTCCTGCGCCCGATCTCTCACCGGTCGTGTCGGTCTGCCGTCCCATCGGATTATGAGAGTAAAAGGAAAAGAGGGTGCACCTGTGTTCGCGCGTACACTTGTGCACTATAATATCTCCTGCACAGCTGGCTATTCTCTGTTGAGATTGGCCACCATGGCCGAAATCAATCTGGGAAGCCTTTATTTTATGTATTGCCGCCTAAACGATGTCAAATATTTATGCTGTGTACGTGAGTCAGATATAATTGAACTCATCCTAGCGGCAGATATTTTTACTAATCTGTCCATAGTCACAAATATATTCTTCTGACTGTACAACCAATAAGCACACCGTAGCGTGTATGTGATAAAACTCTACAGGCAGCGATTTATGTAAGGTTAAAAACATCAGGCAAAACCTAACGTATGTTACCACATACATAGTCACAGACAATGAAACACTTCCGATATTTCACGCTCATTAGCGAGTAGAGCCCATCGAGGTGACAGAATATGCGAGTCTGGCGTCACGCCAAAAGAAACTAATGTGTCTGCTGTTAGTATAGGCTGTTTGTTTATACGAAAGTGAGACAAGAGTGTAATGCTTGAAAAATATAAAAAAAATACACCAAAAATATTTCTATCGATTACCCTCCGTTAACATACATCTGTATACATTTTGACCTTCATAATTTAATTATTATATTAAACACTTGAGATTATCCTGCAATGTAAGCTTGGTCTTTTGGATTTCGTGGATTTATATATGACGCCTTTTTGCACTTGTAATATACCTAAGCTGGCCCAAAGCTAACATTTCGTTTACAAGTTTTTGAATACTGCATCCATCATCGTCGACTGAACACCGCTTATTCTCACAAGGTCACTGATAAGCAACTCAAGGTAAGCTACGGTTAAATTGATCACCTTTAAATACATGACATGACACTCTGAACGAGTTTAAAAAGCTGCTTGCCCATCACTACTCATCTATCTGATATATTTCCTTATTTATTTAAGTGTATCCTATATCCTTTATTTTTATTATATGGATATATATTTATTCATTTATTTATTTATATATTATTTATATGTTTATGTTTCTCCATTCACAATTCTCGGGACACTTCCGTAAGGAAGGTGCCCGGTCCTTTAGAAGGCTTACGAGGAGATTAAGATCCAACACGCAGAGGCCCTTTAGAGATTTTTAATGTGTTATGTTATATGTTTATTATTATTAATATTATTATTTGTGTATTTATGTAAGTGTTGCGCATCTACCGCATTACCTTTGTTGAGACTTATTCGTTTACCACGGGTTGCTTGGAAGAGATCGCTCTTTAGCGATAAGGCCGCCTATTTTGTACTGTATCTGTTCCCCCATCATGTTGTTAGCTTTAAGCTTTGGTGCGAAATAAAGCATTTATTCATTCATTCATTCATGCATTTATGAAAGGAAAATGAAATGTACCGTATTTTAAGACTTATATAAACAACAGCTTCTATCATATACCAATACTTCCATTATCTTATTTATTTTTGTATCACCTATACACAAATGTGTGTGTATGTAATTTATTGATTTTAGAAAAGTAGGTGATCGGGCTTCTATGCTCTGCAAGATAGAATTTGTTTTGGTTTTGGTTGTAAGAATATGATGATTATAAATAAATAAATTATAAAAATTTATTTTTTTTCTAAATACATACATAGTAAAAAGTAGAACATTACAATGTTCATCGCATCACATCATTTTCTACTCATGGGGATCGAACCCACACCGCAATAGATCATTGCTGTAGCCACTGCGCCTTGGGTCAAATTCAAATTATGAAGGCGTGACCTTTATTTACCTATTTCTATTAATTAACCTCGTGTATTGATGAAAAATACTAATATAATTCGAAGTTCCACGGTGAAATTGAATTTGCCACGAAGAGGTAAATTTGTACCCTTTTCCAAGTTGACGCGTCTCAAAATAAACTTATACGTCACGTTTTAGACTTTATATCTTATTAAAACTTTTGTTCCCGTATGAACCTTATTGTTGAGATATTTATAAAAGAATATGAGCCTTTTTTATTGTTAAAATGTAACAATAAGCGAAATTACCCCGTGTGGTGACGGTTAAGAATACATGTGTCGCCACCCCATTTCTACCCGTGGGTGTCGTAAGAGGCGACAGAGGGTAATTCTGCTGTATAAAATCTTCAGCTCCCACTCTTCTGTAGTGGGAGCCGAGCATAGCATGATTGGGCCAAGCTCGCACCGGTGTAATTACCACCGCCCCAGCAGAAATCCGGCGTGAAGCAGCTGTGTTTCGTACGGTGAGTGGGTGTTCGGAGGCCTGTATTCCCTCGCCATTCCTCTCCTGTCTTCTTCTAGTCCTCTCCCAACTTCCTTTCATTAATCCTCTCATCTTATACCCTCCCCTTCCTTCAAGCTGGCAAGGCATCTGCGACAGTTTACTGTCGTGGATGCTCATGGGCTACGGTCAGTCACTTTCCATCAGGTGAACCGCATGCTCCGCTTGCCTGTTATTACATAAAAAAAAATCGTTCCTAATTGCGTTCCTAATTGCGATATATTCATGAAAACATTAACTATCCTTAATGGAAATACTATGTAATTTTCAAAAATAAAATAATTATATATAATAATTAATCACAAAATTATTTTAAAAATCTATAATAGAAACAGGCAGGTTAGACATAGTTTATATTACAGATTTTTTAGGTCGTAGGCCGGTTTGAGGTCTGCCCCGAAATCCCTGTTTTTCTGAAAAATAAATATATTGCTCTAGATGTGTCTCGTGGTTTCCCTCCACGACGACGGACGATCAAGATGTATTTCTACCCATTATAATACAGACAGCGTATATGTTACCTGTGAACTGGTCACAACACATTTACAAGCTCTAGACTAATAAAGAAGTCGTAGAGGATAAGAAAAAATAATAACATAGAACCAGGATATGAATAATTTCATGCTATGAACTGTTCCTCCTTGAAATAATTCGGATACCAAAAACAAGGACATTAAGCAAGCTTTAACATTAATAATACTATTAATAAATATTCTAATGAAAACTTATTTTCTTTACATTTCTATAACCTATTCCAAAATTAAATTAATTAGTCAATTCTAGTTTCAAGAGTTCAACCTCTGTCTATAAGTTACGTACAAAAAATATTAACGTTTATTTTTTATAGATTGACAACAATAAACGAGAACATCCTCCCACGCGAAAGCCCCAATTTTTCTCATTTCAAAAATAATTATTGCCTCATTTGACACTTTAATAAAACCAATCGTGCCGAAACAAAATACCAAAATAAAGCAATTATAACAATGGCATGACAATGACATGATAAGTGCTTCATTATATGAAATTGCTTTTTGGAAAATTAAACATTAAGTTATTTAACTTTTGTTACACTCTCGAACAAACAGCGATATGAAATGGCTGGAAACAATAGCGTAAGAGCATGAACAATCCGGTGGATTTCCCTACACGAGACATGGCCAACATATTGACTTTTGGCATTAAACTTTACATATAACATTGACAGAAATAGAATTTGATATCATTTTCATGAAAACAAACAAACTCTACGCTACAAAGTAATTTGTAAGAGTGTGATTTTTATTATTCAAATTCATAAAAGTGGTAGGAAATGGTGGGCAACAATAACGTATGAGCATTAACAATTGAGCGGATATTCCCTACTCAAGTCATGACTGACACAAGATGGTATTGAAATGACTTTTTATATTAAATTTTACTTATTATATTCACATTAACAGAAATAAATGATACCATTTTTATGAAAATTATGCAAACACTAACTTCCTAGTGTTTTGCCCTCAAAGCAATTTGTAAAGTTATTTTTAAAATGTGCAATATGAAATGGCGGAGAGTCCCTTCACTAGTCGCGACTCACTTAATACGGCATTAGAATGGCTTTTTTGGTCATAGTTTACCCAAACTACCATTTACAAAAAATAATACCACGATTCCCGAGAAAACCACTTAAGTGTTTATATTAATTTATTGATCCATCAGTAGCTATATAAATGGGAAACAACTGCTCGTAAGAGTATTGACAATCAGGTGCATATTAGTACGTTATGGACGACATACGATATTGAAGTGACTGTTTGCATTAAAGTTTAAATAAAAAAATAGTTTATTGCTTTTTACAAGTTTTCAATCATTTGGTGGTAAGTTAAGTGATAAACATGACTTGTACATGCGTTATTTATATAAATAAAGAATGTATTTCTATATGGGTCGGGAAATATATTTGCAGTGGTGCAAAGTAAAATGCGTATACGTGTATTATTTACAACTGTAAGCCGTAAGCCATCGTGTGACCCATTTCGTTTCAGAATATCTTCATCAACAATAAGTAAACAGCAAACAATGGTAGTATGGACAATCTGGTGCGCGTTCACTAGGAATGCACTCGGGAGATTGGGTGTCATGAATACGCTGCATGGGGAATATCACCCGAAAAAACACTACAATCTATATTGTACTCTATTTTTAGAAGGGTAAGGCTCATTATAATTTAGTACAATTGTTACATGGCGAACATAACCTACAAATACGTTGTGACTTTGCAATAATGTACTCTATTTCTGAAAATTTAAGATTCATCATGGGATGAAGTGAAAGACGATGATCGAGATGCCGTTGTTAATAGTATAGACTATCTATAAGGTATGGAGATTGGGTGTAACGTTCCTCCTGACCGAAATTCGGCCATGGCGGCCAATCTCCCCAAAGACCAGCCAACTACGCGGGAGATATTATAATGTACAAGTGTGTGTGTGAGAGATCAGGCGAAGGGCCAACGGCTTTACGTACTCTCGGAGGTACGGGGGTTTCCAACACCGCCGACTTCCATACTCAGGGCTATTACTGAGATTTCTTTATCAGAAAAATCCCGATAACATTTATTGACCCCACCCGGAAATCGGACCCGAGACTCCTCGATCTGCAATCAAAGATGCAACCATTAGACCAACGAAGCAGAGATGCGGTGTAATGAATACATCGAATGGTGAGATTTCACCAAAAGATACATCATCTGTAGTTCTATTATTAACTCAAAATATCTTTCCCCTATGAAATAATAAAAATATATAGTATTTCCTGTAATATTATAACAGGAATACTTGATTAATTAATTTCCGTTGATGCCCATATAATGACTTATTTATGGAACATTTCTGGTTATCATGTTGGATTGATTTAAGTTTTTATTAAAGGTTGTTCCAGAAATAACATGTTTTTCCCATTGAATGAAAAATATTATACACAACTACAAAAGCTATCATATACATTAGGAAATAGGCTAATTTTTCTAACAAAGCAACTTAAATTAAATGGTATTTTTTATGTATGTATATCTCTGGCGTTTATGGACCGATTTGGAAAATTATTTTTGCATTCGAAAGAGTAGAGTGACAGAAAATTATGAAAATTATAACCAATTTTTTGGGGTGTATATAACATATAATATATTGCATAGCATATACTCTTTAAAAATATTCAATGTACAGAAATGGTCTTACTGTCTTAGATTATAGATTATGTCAGGAACACTTGGCGAATTCGATTTGCGACTGATACAGGCGCGGCGGGTGCAGATGTCTGCAGACGCTTGCAGAATAACTTATTTGTCGAAACATCTACAATTGGACACGATCCTATAAATACAACTAAATTATACAATGCTTTTTCATAAACACATTTAGTGCATGAAAAGTTTATAATATACAGTACTATTTCAGATTCGATATCCTATCCTACTACTATTATAAAGGCGAAAGTTTGTAAGTATGGATGTTTGTTACTCTTTCACGCAAAAACTACTGAACCGATTGTGATGAAACTTGGTATACATATAGATAAGGGTTCAGAATAACATATAGGCTACTTTTAATCCCGAAGGTGCCATTTAATCAGAAGTTACGCGGGTGAAACCGCGGGGTACAGCTAGTAATGTCATAAGCTAGATAGCATTTTTTCTCGAACTTAGCGGCGAAAACATTTCATCATCGCGATTTAGGAATTATGACGAATGATGACACATTCACCTTCCTTCACCTTCTTTACTCTATCCTTTTCAGTCCTACATGCCCTTTATACCTTAAAGATAAGTTTCATTTCTTAATTTCTTCCTTGCATCCTATACGTTCCTTTAGAGAGCCAAGTTCCTCTACCTTCCGTGCCATGTAATTGTGGATTAACTTGCCTGACAACATTAAACGTGCACAATCGTTGTCCCAATTTAAAAATTTCTCCACTCACATTATCTCTCTTTTTCATAGTGCTGCCATTCCTGTCGTTCATATTTAAGTATTTATATGTATTAATTATGTATGTTTATATGTTTCTATACATGATACGTATAAATCAAGACTATATTCATATGAGAATTGCCTATTTCACCCCCCTATCTTCGTTACCCCCCACGGATTTCGCTCATCTTTGAACTCGACATTTCCCTTATCAAGATCGGATGAACGGTAATTTTTCATACAACCGCCGACCATCTCGACTGTGAGACCTCGCTTTGCTCGGTCAATTACATAATATTTATTTTATTATAAGTACCTTGCACAATTTCCTCTTTAAATAACAACAATTGACTACATTACCACAAAAACTAGAGCATTTATCAAATTAATAAGCGTAAATGAACAATAATATTCTACACGGCGAAACTAAATCCTCCAGAGCCCAAAACGTACTCGTATATTGAAATAAACTATCCAATATAACTTTACCGGTCGCAAGTAATCTTCGATTACGTCGTTAATGGATTGTTACAAGTTTCTTAATACTCTAAAGGTCGACTTTTCCTTTTTAATCTGCGCCTTGCGAAAGTTAGGGTTGGCATTAAAAAGTTTGGTTATTTGAGAGATTTTTCATTTAAAAAGAAATAATTATTTATGTTTGACAAAAAGATACCGTTACAAATGAAAATCGTTATTATTGTAACGATTCTTGAGAGCTATAAAAATGTATATGTAATGAACTGTGCAAATTTATTTGAAATTGTGATAAGTTACAGTTGACTTTAAAAAGTTAGGTTAGTTGAAGTTGGATTTATTTAACGACTCGCTCGCGTAGCATAATGTTATATAAATATAGCCTTTAAAATATAGCCTATGTTACTTGGGGATGATGTACCTTTCGAATGGTTTTTAGGCCTATTCATTACAACCAAACAAAGTTTTCCACGTTATAATATCAGTGTAGATCGTAGGTCATTATTTTTTTTATATGATTAATTGTATTATTGTTAATTCTACGGATCTTCCCCTTCCTTTATATGTGTTTATAGCTGTCGAAAACATATAATTGGTAAAAAAAATTGTGAGGCTATGAATGTAAAATACGGTTGTTTGCTTTCTTGAATATAATTTTAAAAAATGGGCAGATGTTAAATAAATCTCATCACACATGTCGAGGAATACTCGTTACACCAGAAATGTCGTTTGAAGGTCTCAAGAGGGAGGATAACGGACAGATTGACAGAAATATTGATGTTGGAAAATTATAAAAAAGAAAGAAATACGGTGGTAATGTTTCTTAGGGAAACATAAAATCATTATAAAATATATATATAAAGAAAAAACTTTATACAAAAAAAATAAGCACGCGTGTAAGTAGTGTATGTGTGCACTTTGGAATCGAACACGAGACCTCTCGATCTGTAGTCTAAGATGCAACCACAAGACCAACGAGGCAACCACCTGACCATGGTATTAACCGCTTTTAGAACAAAATATACAAATTATATTCTTAAGATTTTAAAAAAATATTTAAAAAGTATTTTATTGAATATAGATAGCAATCTCAAACAAGCCCAAGGGATACTGGAGATACAACATTACGACGTCTGACTATAGCCTGATTGACTTACTGAAAATATTCAATGAGAAAATGCTAATAAGCCAGTAGATCAAAGAAATAATGAATTATGCATTACTTGAATGTTTTGTGAGCTGCGCTCTGTAAATACGAATTGGAAAGCATAAAACTGATTTATAAAACGTGTGTTTTGGTGCAGAAGTTTCAACTGATTTTAATTAGAAAAAGTGATGCTATTAAAAGGCTCAATTATTAATATTATGGATATAGATAGAGTGTGCTAGTACAAACACTATTAGTAATATTTTACTGTAAGGTATTTGTTATTTTTACATCTTTATTCTTACTAGTGGTCGCCCAGTGGTCGAAATTCGACCATAATAAATATAAATTTTAATTTAATTTATGTCTATGTCAGTACTCTATGGACAAAATGAAAAACAAGTAACAAGTAGACCACAGAGTATGTATGCATGTAATAAATGTGTATGCATGCGTGTGTGAAATGCATGGTAGTGTGTGTAATGTTCTATTTATTGATTTAATGTACTTTATGAGTATTATTATTAAAAAGTATTAGCGTTCGGCTCTTCTTTTACACATTAACTATAAGTGTGTCAAGTTTTATGCTTCTGGGTCTCCGCAATTTTTGTAAAGACAGATCCGAAGTATTTGCATCACGTATTAATATATAATGAATGAATTAATGAAACTCTTTATTGTGTGTTAAAACTGACATAAAACTTGAAAACTAAAAATAAGGTAACAACACACAAAGGGCGGTCTTATCGCGAATCTTACTAAATAAATCTAATAATAAATATATAGATAGGGTAAATAAATATATATAATATATACAAAAATATAAATTATAAAGAGAGGACAGAGGCAGTTTCATAAATGTGTATATACTCGTAGACATGTTTCTTGTCAAAGTCCTATAAAAGATAGATGAGTTAAGTATTTTATATCGAGAGAGAATCAGTTTTTGAGGAGGTGTTTGAGGCAAGCTCAAAACTTGTCTGATGCTTAGTATAATCTTGTGTTTGTTTTAACGCGAGTACTTTCCATTTTAAATAAAATACTTTTTAAAGGATTTTAAACGCGGTTTATTATACATTATTTTACATTATTATTTAACCCGACGTTTCGAGCACGTTACAGCGAGCGTGGTCACGGGAGACTGTCTGATGCTTCTCTTATTACATCCCGACATGGAACTGTAGACCTTGCTGGCGAGTAGCGGGGCAATATACACTGGTATAGCCACTGCGACTGCCTCGTTGGTCTAGCGGTTGCATCTTTGACTACAGATCGAGGGGTCCCGGGTTCGATTCCCGAGTGGGGCCAAAAAAAATGTTATTAGGATTTTTCTGACAAAGAAATCATAGTAACAGGCCTGAGTCTGGAAGTTGGTGGTGTTGGAACACCCCCGTGCCTCGGAGAGCACGTATAGCCGTCGGTCCTGTGCCTGATCATCCTCCGGTCGCAGGCGCAGGACCCTGAACTCTCTCCGGTCGTGTCGGTCTGCCGTCCCATCGGGTTATGAGAGTAAAAGGAAAAGAGAGTGCACTAGTGTTCGCGCGTACACTTGTGCACTATAATATCCCCTGCGCAGCTGGCTAGTCTCTGTTGGGATTGGCCACCATGGCCGAAATCGGTCAGAGGGAGCTAAATATAGCCACTGCACCGATCGAGTCGCTTTAATAGGACGCTTAAAAGATGACGTCACACTTATTTGTGGCTAACACATATTATTTTAGTTTATCTATTTTATACTTACTCCGCTGGCGCAGCGACCCAAAGTGAGTCTTGGCCTACGATACAAGAGAACGCCATCGGTCCCGGTCTTGTGCCAGTCCCTATCTCCCGCCAGTCAGCAACTTGGAGTTCGCGCAGGTCTGCCTCCACAGCGCCCCTCCAGCGATACCGCGGCCGCCCGACGGGTCTGCGCCCGCTCGGGGTTCCGAGATAGGCTCTCTTGACGCTACGATTGTCCCCCATCCTCTCCAGGTGGCCTAGCCAGCGAAGTCTATGGGCTTTGGCCTCTCCCATGATGTTCGGTTCCGCAACCATTAAATATTTTATTTCATATTTATATACTTATTTAATGTACTATAGAAAATACAGACATTCATTACACTCATACAAAATAATTATAATATTTGTTATTTCACACGGGAGTCGCGGTATACGCGTAGTATGCGTGCCGCGACAAAAATATCAGGACAAACGCGGGTGATCGAAAAATTATTTTATTATTACTTCACCACCGTTATACATTCAATTCGCAAAAGCAGTTTTGTTCTAGAGTGTATTCAGTATTCTATGTTGTGTCTTGTGTTTTTTTACATGTGCATTTCTCCTTCTGTGTTAATAAACTGTTATAAGTTTAGGTGTTGTTTCAATCCTGCTCTGAGAAAGGTACTGTATAGTAAAAAATTACTAAACACCCAGAACACTAAATATTTAAGTGTATAAAGCGATTGTAAACCATAATAATGATTAAAATAAAATAAGCGACAAATTAAACCATTGAGAGTTAATTTACATAACTCTGTTGTGTTTCGGTTAATGATATATTTACATATATATAACTTAATTACGCGTTGAAGAGACGATATCAAAATTACTACGTGTTTATCTCATTAATTGGTAATACGCCAGACAAAAAGAATAAAAAGCCAAGAAGACTAAATATATATTTTTTTATAGAGTTGAAACTCTTTTTTACACTATTTCCACATTTATTAATAAACTTAATTTAATTTACTACATGACGATGATTATTCGAAACCGGTATTCTAAAAAAAAAATTATACAGTTACAGTAGACTGTATTGTCACCTCTTGATGGAAATTCATTTGATAATTTTTTTTTTAAATTTAACAACTGTATGGTAAAACTAGCTATACTGTCCCGGTGACACCCGCGTAAAAGCGTAATGATGACTTATAGCTTTCCTATCATAATTACCTATCATAATTAGAAAGAAGTTCTGCGGTATTTCCTAACAAATTCGACATTGGGGCCTTCAAAAGACGAGCGTATATGTCTATTAAAGGCCACTCCTGGTGTTTCAGGTGTTCATGGGCGGTGATCACTTAACATCAGGTGACCCACTTGCTCCTTTGCTTGCTCTGCCATAAAAAAAACTCGCATTTATAATAATAAGTAGGATAATTTAGACGGTTAAATTTTGCAGAAATAATTTTAGAAACCAGTCTAGTAGTTTTTGTGAACATTACAAACATGCATGCAAAACATAAATATTTCCCTTTGATATAAAGCTCGTGCTTTTTTATGTTAAAGCAGGCAAGTAGGGAATGCAGTTCACCTGGTAGTGTAATACTGCTTCACGCCGGTCTTCTGCAGGGGGGTGGTAATTACACCGGTGCGAGATTGGCCTATGCAATGCTCGGCTCCCACTCTTTTATTGCTGAAGATATTGTTCAGCAGAATTACCATATGTCGCCTCTTACGACACCCATTGGTAGAATTGGGGTGATAATTGTTCAGTGGTTAATGAGATAGACGTTTAAGCCCAGGACGGATTCTATGCCTGGCGGAGACGTAAAAATTAGGCCTCAGTCTGGCAGGGCATAGAAGGCTGATACCTTACAAAAATCAGTAATAAAGATTTACAATCCGCAATAGGAGATATGGGACTTCACTTATATTACAAGTTATGAGGATCGAACTCCCTTCAGCACATCAATTCTGAATTATCTCCAATAACCAATGGAATCAAATAAATAAGGACATAAAAGTTGGCTTAATCTCATAATCCATTATTGATATTTTCAGCTTAAAGCAGCCTATTGATGATTCAACATGGCTGCCATGATACCGGTATTAAATCCGATAATCTTTTTTTGTACCATTCGGCATTTTTTAAATAATGGATTGAAAGGGATGTGAGTATAACTTATGTTTAAATACGTGCTTCCATTGATTTGAGAATGATTCAGATTTACCTAACACTATATAAAATACATAGAAATAATACAATACATACAATCATTTATTTTTTTAAATATTTTTTTAGGGGTTACTTATAAGTTAATTTAGTTTGTTTATTCTTTAACAAAACAATTTATTATTTTACTAGCTGTGCTGTGCTGGGCTTCGCTCCCGTGGGAATATCGAGATGATATATAGCCTATAGCCTTCTTCAATAAATGGGCTATCTAACACTAAAAACTTTTTTAGAATCGGACCAGTAGTTTCTGAGATTAGCGCGTTCAAACAAACAAACAAACTCTTCAGCTTTATAATATTAGTATAGATAATATTATAAGTAGGACAAAACCATATAATTGGAGTTGACTATCACTTAAAGATAAAAATGTAGTACGTATACAAAATATATCTTGAAATGCACTTTATCTAAATTGAAATCTCGGTTTCAAAGGAGACTTTCTAGAGTCCAGTGTATTTTCATGTCAAGGAAACTAACGAGAATAACGAGATGCTGGGATGTATAGTATTTTGCGAAAATATGGTTAACAAAGTTGACATTAAAGATTGTTTGACCATACAGTTTTGATAATAGGAATCGTGCTTAGAGCAAATTGGGCCAGGGTTGCATAAAGAATTCTTTCTTATAGACTTTCTGATGGCTTTTCTTCCTTTAGATATTTAATAAATAGCTCCTCAAAACAGATAGAAATATGTCTTTATAAATATATATTTAGACTTCAAAACAACACGAACTATTCGAAAAGTTTTTTTAACATAAGAATCCTATATTACTTTATAAATAAATCAGTTTCCGTTTGTTAGTCTCGCTTAAACTCGAAAACAGCTGAACCGATTTGACTAAATTTAGTCTTGAGATATTCGTGAAAGTCCATGGAAGGACAATATTATATGAAAAAATATGAATAGTTAAAGCCAACATTATATTTTCCCATACAAATAGTTCGTGTCTGTCAAATACGTGACGTTTAAAAATGGCGGTCACGGTCACGGTCTATCACGCTAAACAATGAAAGCGCGATAGAAGTCGCATGGCGTTGCTACTATGAACGATTTACTCTATACTTCATACTATTTTCTTTATTTTATTGTTAAGTACTAGATAAAACCATGATTGCCCAGCTGTCCAACACAAACGCCGTTAGCTCTAGATAATTTTCTTTGAAACTCGAGATTAGTGAGGCTAATTGATAAGAAGCTTCGCTGAGTTCCTGCGACTTTAATACACTTAAGATAGAATTTATTAGCGTTCAATTCAATAGTACTTTGCTTTGAGAATACGAAGTCCTTTTTCCTTTTAAAGTGATGGTATGAGTTTCTTTGAAAAGGTTTTGTAATTAAATAGATTTGATGTAACTCGTTCTTCTTGTACGAAATTGATGATTAAATGATTTAAAAATGTGCTATTAAATGTGTGATAATTATTAGCACATACTGATTATGTGACCGTACGTAAGGACGTTGATCGTGGCTTACGGCCGTTTTCAATATTCTATCTATCCCTTGTTTTGCTTACTAAAGTCAGACAAATCTATCTATTTGCACACTCTGATTTCAATATCCTAACGACGGATACATTTGCTATAACTTTTATCAATCTATTGTCATATAATCAGACATAACAATATATCCATAATCATCGATACATTATTGAAAATGGCCGTTAGATTATTTTCTAAAAAATGTTTAGCATTGTCAATATTCGACAATATAATATTCCAAAGAAGTAGTTCATCAATTACCATTTTTTTAACCGACTTTAAAAAAAAGGAGGAGGTTAATTTGACTGTATTTTTATGTATGTTACCGCATATTTCCGGCGTTTATTGACCGATTTGGAAAATTCTTTTTGCATTCGAAGGAGTAGAGTTCCAGTGTGGTTCAAGTCTGATCATCCATGTGTAAGATATTCCAGGGAACTCCTCGAGAATTAACGGAATAAGCTCTGCGGTTAAGGTTTAATGATGTATAAATCAGTGAATTGTAACTAGATGATGTATTTGAGATCAAAGTGCTTATTCAATATACTCTAAGGCCCTTACAAAAAACCATACACCTTCTATAAAGTTTTGAGTATGCTTCAATATTTGATATTTTATATTAAAGCAATCGTGATCGTATTTGTCCAACTCAAATAATATAAAACTATGTGCCTACATTAATATTTATGACTTTATGTTAACAAAAGAGAAGATATTAGAATCCCTATATGAACATTTTTATGATTAATTAAAATCTTTCTGAAATGATTCGATCATTTACTTTAAAAGAACTACTTTAAAGATATACTTTAATTACAAAATCTTACCAATGAAACTCATACCATTATCAGTCCATTTTACTTTGAAAAGAAAGTGGACTGAACGTCTTATTCTCCAAACAAATAATTATTGAAACGCTAATAAATTCTATCTTATCAGTTAGGCTCAATAATCTCAAGTTTCATTAAATTACTAAAATATCCGACGGCGCAGTCCTCAAATTCAATCTGTTTCAAAAAAACAATATTACTGTCCATTGTAGGATTCGAAAGAGCTCTACTCTTTGTATACATTTAAACAAAAAAAGAATAAACGTTATTTTCTACTTTTTATTGAAATGAAATGCTTTATTCATCACCACATAAGGAAGGCAATTTTTTTACTACCACTACTTAATACTACACAACGTCACTACTTCGGGGACAGGAAAAAAAAAGAAAAAAAAAAGTCAGTCGCAGTGGTGGCAAAAAGGCCTCCCCGTCAGCACAGTAGCGATAATAATTAATTATATTTGTGTTCTACGAGAGCCACGCTTGTACGCTTAAAATCGTACAGTGAATTCCGTGATTTACGTGAAAAATGTGCCTGTAAATCAACCTAGATATGACTAAGATTGTAAGGTCGTACGTGATAGATCAAGGTTTACATCAACTGTCGGGGTGATGTATTCCTTATTTATTTATTTTTCTTTGAGAAAGAAAGAACGGTTATTCCAAGCTCTATCTATCACTTGTTTTGCTTACTAAAGTCAGACGAATCTATCTATTTGCACTTACCTTGATTTCAATATCGTATCGACGGATAGCCTTTGCCATGACTTATGTCTATCTGACGTCATATAACCTGAGATAACAATCTATCCATAATTTTTGGTACATTATTGAAAACGGTCGTTAGTAATAGGGTCCCGTTTTTACTTTTAACTAATTAGGAAAACAGAAACAGGAATCCATTAAATTGGGTCACTTAAGAGTATCCAATTCGTTTTTTGTCCTTTACTATTGTTCGGACCTCCAATTCGGCGATATTCAAAACTGTTAGATTCTAATTCCGATATGTGCTATATATTCAGTAATCCAATTAGTTTGCGGTCCCTATCTTAATGGAAACTATAAGGAAAGGCTTGTTATGTTCCGAACAAAATGGGAAATGTAATGATAATGATTTTTTCGACGATTGCGTTGTTTGTTGAATTTGGATCAGGAGAATGTCATCGAAACCTATCTTGGTAATTTTGAAATTGTATTTACACCCTTATCCTAAGAAGTGCCCTTAATTTTACTTCCACTCAGGTTACGTCAAATATGACGTATGACAAATTTCAATCGAACATTCAAATAATATATAGATTGAAGTAACGGATTGGGGTGTTAAATTTTCTACTCCGATATTTTCTTAACATAAGTGGACGTGAGTTAGTAGAGTTTTTTTCCGACTCAGAATGAAAATTTTCGTTGACAAAGGTTGAGTGAAGTCGAGGAATGTTCAAGATACGTATTAAAATGCGGGTGTTAGACTTTCTTACAATATTATTGATGTAAGGTAGTGATTATAATATTCAGTTTTTTAAGCACGTCAAGCTTACTTATTGTTGTTCATTTTTGTGCACGATAATATTATCAGATCTACCACATTTTTTTAAATAGACTTTCAAAAAAAGGAGAAGGTTATTAATTCGACCTATTTTTTTTCTTTTTTTATGTATGTTACCGCATATCTCCACCAATTTGGAAATTCAGCAGCATTCGAAAGAATAGAGCGTCAGTCTCATAGGTATTTGGTTTAAGTCTGATCATCCATGTGGAAGATATTCCAGGGAACTCCTCGAAAATAAGCAGAATGAGGTCTGCGGTTAAGGTTAAGTGATGTATATACCAACTGAATTTTGGCTGGACGATGTGGTTACGCTTCAGAGAACACTAAAAAGGGAAAAATAATAACTTTTTACCAAAAAATAGAACCGACTTCCTCACTCTAAAAAGTAGAAAATAACTTTCATTTTATTTTTGTTGAAATCTATACAAAGTCGGTGCCTTTATCTATTTTCAATTTAACAAGATTTTGCACCGACATTGTTAAACAAAAAAACAATATATATTGAACATTAATACAATATAGAAAATCAATTACAAAGAGCTCGTGCCAAGAAAACGTCCATACGAACGAGGCATACGTCAACCAGTTTTTATTTATCTCTAAGATTCGAAAATAAGCGCGTTTAAACAACTTTTGTATAGTATCTAGACAGATAGATAAACAAAATTATAGATCCTTTTACGCGGACGGTTTATCGTACTGAACGGAAATGTACGAGAGAAAAATCAACAGTAAAATACAGAACAAAGTTGTAGCAGGAATAACTATTCAGCATTTATAAAGTGAACAGTCTCTAAAGCGCTGATATTCCTTATTCACATTGTAGTTTTAGATTTGCGGTTCTAGTGCCTGGTTGGCCTAGTGGTTGCATCTTTGACTACAGATCGAGGGGTCTCGAGTTCGACCCCCGGGTGGAGCCAAAAAAATGTTATTCAGATTCTAACAAAAAGTTTCAATAGTAGCCTTCTGTCTGGAAGTTGGCGGTGTTGGGACACCCCCATGCCTCGGAGAGCACATAAAGACGTCGGTCCTGCGCCTGATCATTCTCTGGGACAGTAACTGTCTATCTGTCTCTCTGTGTATATGTCTTTCTCTTCTTCACGCCTAATTCACTGAACCAATTTGAATGAAATATCATACCATTATACTTTTAATCTCGCAAATTCCACGGGAACGCGGGGCACATCTATATAAAAACAATATGAAAGCTTTTATCAAGCTGTACTCCGAAATTCAGGAATATTACTGGATTATAGCTAAACCTCGCTGAATCATGGTCGAAACCGCAATTTCAAAGCACTATCCCGTTTTCAGGGATTAGCGACCATATAAATACTACGGTTCGTGCCATGGAGCGCATAATACTAATATCTGTAGGCACATTTAATTACGCTATTTCGATTGAAATATTTCTTTTTTACCGCAGGCAAGCGGAGCATGCAGTTCACCTGATGGTAAGGGACTGACCGCAGCCCATGAACATCTACAACATCAAGTCATATCTTGCTGGCTGGAAGGAAGGGGAGGGGATAAAGAGAGATAGCTTGCTGTGGTTTCACTTGCATATGTATCCTGATCCCCTGGGATTTCCGGGATAAAAGTTATCCTTTATCATTCTTCCAGTTTCAAATAATGACAACGTTTCATTAAAGTCGGATTAGTGGTTTAGGCGTGAAAAAGAGACAGACATACAGAGATTACTTTCGCATTTATGATATTACTAATCCACAGATTAGAGAATAAAAGGCAGATGGAGTGCGCCGTAGACTCGACTAGCACTAACTGCACGTATATCGCATAAACTGTATAACCTCCCTTTTTTTTCTGATTATTATTAATGAATAATTTTTATAATATTGATGACTAATTGTTGTTACATACACAATAATGGTTATTAATAATCAAGAAAATTTAACAAATAACACCGTCTATTTTGAGATGAAGAGACCAGGAGTCCTATGTTACAGGATCTACCTAGTTTAGGCTCCTGTCTCCCACTCTCATTATACTGTTCTGTTTGTATCTAAGTCTTAGTTTAAGAGTTTTGGGAGAAAATAAATACTCTTTTTTCTTTATTTTGCCAAAGGGCGTGGGTTTGGTTTGGTGATTACATCTTCTATTTAAATTAGATTTATATCGGCTTTTACAGTTTAATAGTCTTGGTTTTTAGGAAAAAGTTTTTCTCGTTCTATTAGAAAAATTTTCCTTCCAATCGAGGTATCACTTAAAAATGGCTGCATTTACTGACTTTCTTTTCTGGTCTTTATCTGTCATTTGAAGGCTTAAAGTAATCCTAAGTTAAGGATTATAAAAATTGGAGTTTAAATCGAGCATTGCACGATTGGGCCAAGCTAGCACCGGTATAATTACCACCCCCAGCAGAAGATCGGTTGTTCCACTCCTCTCCCAAAATACCATTATTAATTCTCCCCTTATCCTCCCCTTCCCTTCCTTCAAGCCGGCATGACACCTCCGGTAACTGTGACAATTTTGTTTCTGAGCTACGCATCATTGTCAAATTTCGTCTGACATTCGTCTGCCAGTTAATTATTATGAATCCATAACTTTCAATAGGCAGTTTAACTAAACTTTACTCAGAAACCGGGCATAAGCTACTCATATTCTCAACTCCTTGGTCTAATATTCAAGATTGTTCAGTAAATCAGTTCATTACTTCAACAAAATAACAACAAATACACTGTATTTATTATAACTCCCTGCGTATCATACGCTTCAGCAAACCGCAATAGTTGAAGGAACTGGGTTTCAAAGATTATCAATATAACAGAACCGCTACTTTATTAGCAATATTACTGCCTATTTTTTCCTCAAAGAGTTTGTAGAGACAGTGAGTACATTAATCGTCTCCGCACAGGTATGTTTAACTGAAATTATCTCAGTATTATAGTTTTCCCTCTAGTCAAACACTAGCAACATATTATTGTGTGTACGTAATTTCAACGATGATCAATTTTGAATTCAAATTATTTTTGCGTGATGAACATTGGTAATAATTTTAATTTAAGGGTTTAACGTTCATCACACAACTTTCTAATGATCACTTATTTAATAAATAACATTTACTGTATAATAATAATAATAATGATATCTTTATTTTCATCGAGATGATTCAGAATATTTGTAACCCAGGGTCTTAATAAAGTAAAAACTGTGTTTTAGGAGCCTAAAAACTATATTAATAATTAAAATAAATTTCTCTCTAAAATTTTAATAATTATTAGAAGAAAAGGAAGTCAAATAGGCAAAATTTCTTTGAAATGAGACTTTGTCATTTCTGCATTATTTAATCAATGCCATAAGCTTTGTAATAAGAGATTTAATGGTAAGAGAACCAGAAATGAATTGTCGCGATGTTTCTTAGACGGAAATTACGTTCACCGAGGCTAAGACCCTTTGTTGCTTTTATATTTTTTGACGAAAGTAATTAATATTTTTAAATACAAACGCACTGGAATTTATGAAAGATGTCATAACAAACGGTAATTTAAAAACGTTATAATATGTCGTTAGATTACGCACAGGTTTGCAGAGATGAACAAAATTACAATTCATATTGTTTTAGGCAAATCGTAGCTTAAAAATTAAAAATTAAAAAAAAAATTAACTTTATTACATCTGTAGGTAAACAATTGAATAAATGTAGATCATCAATTGAATACAAACAAGAGATAATGTTAAGAAAAACCGATTTGTCTGATACTCCTCAATCTCTTCAATAAAAAAATTGAGCATTAAAAATTCTCTTCAATAAAAAATTTCAGCATTCAAACTAAGTACTAAACTAAATTAAGGCGAACCCAATAAAAGTCGTTAAAAGTCTATTTCCCTCATTGTAAGTCTTCCCAATTTGAAACACAATAATTTAAAAACGACAGCGTAAAACAACAAAGTCTATTTCCAATTCTGAATGGAACGATGCAATGTGATCATCGGTTAAGGGGAAGTTACTAAGGTTTATTTTATGTTTTATATTTAAAAAACTTCCCTATGCAACATACGGCCTCCCTAGCTCTAAAGCAAAATTAATCAGCAAAAAACATGTAAAACGCTTATATCATTTGCACTAAATATTTGCAATAAAGAAAACGTCCTCCTCGTCCTCTCCTTACACAGTTCCCTTCCTTCAAGGCATCTGCGAGACTGTGATGTTGAAGTTGTTCATGGCCTGCGGTCAGTTACTTAACATGCACAATATGGACACAAAATAAATAGGTACAGAAGTCAACTCCATGCGAAGCGCGTCCGAGCAACGCACACATTTACCCCGCTCACAGACACGTTATTTCGGGCTACATCGGAACAGTCTAAGCGCAAATCCCGTTTGAGATACGCTATTATTCTCTGCATGTGCGTAAGTATAAAAAAGTACATACGAGATTGATTGATATTCCTACTTTGTGAAAAAACTTCGCCTTAACTAATTACAGTTGTCTCAATACAACATTTGTTTGGCTCGTACATCCGTACAAACAAACGTAACTCCACTTTATACTTCATTTAATGTACTAATGAACCAATTTAAAGCCTTTGTACAGTACACAATATGGACACAAAATAAATAGGTACAGAAGTCAACTCCATGCGAAGCGCGTCCGAGCAACGCACACATTTACACCATTCACAGACACGTGATTTCGGGCTACATCGGAACAGTCTAAGCGCAAATCCCGTTTGAGACACGCTATTATACTCTGCATGTGCGTAGGTATAAAAAAGTATATACGAGATTGATTGATATTCCTACTTTGTGAAAAAACTTCGCCTTAACTAATTACAGTTGTCTCAATACAACATTTGTTTGGCTCGTACATCCGTACAAACAAACGTAACTCAACTTTATACTTCATTTAACGTACTAATGAACCAATTTAAAGCCTTTGTACAGTACACAATATGGACACAAAATAAATAGGTACAGAAGTCAACTACATGCAAAGCGCGTTCGAGCAACGCACACATTTACACCATTCACAGACACGTGATTTCGGGCTACATCGGAACAGTCTAAGCGCAAATCCCGTTTGAGACACGCTATTATTCTCTGCATGTGCGTAAGTATAAAAAAGTACATACGAGATTGATTGATATTCCTACTTTGTGAAAAAACTTCGCCTTAACTAATTACAGTTGTCTCAATACAACATTTGTTTGGCTCGTACATCCGTACAAACAAACGTAACTCCACTTTATACTTCATTTAACGTACTAATGAACCAATTTAAAGCCTTTGTACAGTACACAATATGGACACAAAATAGATAGGCACAGAAGTCAACTACATGCAAAGCGCGTTCGAGCAACGCACACATTTACACCATTCACAGACACGTGATTTCGGGCTACATCGGAACAGTCTAAGTGCAAATCCCGTATGAGACACGCTATTATTCTGTGCATGTGCGTAAGTAAAAAAAAGTACATACACGAATTGGACTGCTATTCCTACTTTGTGAAAAAACTTCGCCTTAACTAATTACAGTTGTCTCAATACAGCATTTGTTTGGCTCGTACATCCGTACAAACAAACGTAACTCCACTTGATACTTCATTTAACGTACTAATGAACCAATTTAAAGCCTGTATACAGTACAATATGGCTTCATTGTTTCTCTATTTTATTTCGAATTCGTTTTGTTTAAGGACCAGCTAATACAGGCAGTATTTCTTATATCATGAGCTGTGCCCCGTGAGATTTTCAGAATAAGGTGTCATATGTCCTTTCTCGGGTTTCAAAAAATCTCTGTGCAAAATTTTATCCAAATCGATTCAGTGGTTTGAGCGTGATGAGGAACAGATATGTAGACAGACCGAGTTAATTTCGCATGTATAATATTACTTCGGAAGTATGGATGTAAAGAGTATAATCATCACTTCTTTTTTATAGTTAACTAGATTTTACCCGAAACTTCGCTTTTGTTAAATTCGGTGTCAATATACTAATAAAAGGTATTCTATCATAGCCAATTAATAGCCTATCTGTGCACGAAATTACATCAAAATCGGTTTCACAATTAAGGCGTGATTATACACAAATCGAACGCACTCAGGTATTATTGGACTAATTTTTTTTCAGAGAGACCCCATTCATTATGCTACGGAACAGCAGGTAAAAAAAACCCACATTTTTTCTGGCTGGGATTCGAACCCGGTACATCTCGACTTAGCCAAAGGAACAATCGGGATACGATGGCCTGGGCATGAACTAACCTTAATATGGTGTAACAGACACCAAAGACAACGTATCATAACGTTAACAGCTATTCAAAGGGTACTCTTATTACAACATGTCAAGGACAATGAAGGCCAAGAACGACTCAGATTCGCGCAAGTGGGGTTCCGTATATATATTATTATATTTTTAATAAATATTTTAATTTTTTTTAGTATTCATTGTTATAGCAGCAACGGAAATAGATAATTGTCAAAAAATCAATAGACAGACAAACAGCGAAGCTTAGAAATAAGGTTCCGTTTAGAAAAAGGGCCTGACAGTTACTGGTGACGGAGAGATAGACGGACGGATGGACGGACAGACAGATAGACAGATAAAAAGCGAAGCTTAGAAATAAGGTTCCGTTTAGAAAAAGGGCCTGACAGTTACTGGTGACGGAGAGATAGACGGACGGATGGACGGACAGACAGATAGACAGACAAACAGCGAAGCTTAGAAATAGGGTCCCGCTTAGAAAATGGGCCTTTTAAGTACGGAACCCTAAAAGCCCCTTTTCTAAATGTATCAATTACCTTTTCTAATTGACCCATTTTCGTTGTAATTTCGTTGTATCTAACCAGTATATATAAGCAAACCGTCTAGACGAAAAACACTTTAATTACGCACTTGTAAATATTAGATATAACTAAAACAAGTTTACCTAACTCTTTGTCGTAATTAGTCTTTTTATCTCAAAAAATCATAAATCATCAAAAATATAAAGAAGCTCACAATATTATTAAATAAAACATGGATTTAAACCATTTTATTATCCCGAGGTACTAAATTGTACAGATTTTTTTTTCTACATCTATACATATAATAAAAGAGTAACCGAACCATTTCTGTACATTGAATATTATTCAAAAAGAGTGATTGGTATGTAATATATATGTTCCACAGATACCAAAATCATTCTTAGAATTTTTTTTTTCTGTTTGTCTGTTTGTCTGTTTGTCTGTTTGTCTGTTTATCTGTTTGTATGTTCGTTAATCACGTAATAACTACTGGGTAGATTTTGATAAAATTTCACATGCTGATAGACCAAAATTAGGTTCAACTTATAGGCTACATTTTATTTGAAAAAATATTTTTAAGGGTGACTCTCCATACATGTAATCGGAGGGTAAAAAAATAAATTCGCTAATACATCATTAAATGAGATATCATTGGATAGGTATTTGGAAATAAAATAGAGGTTTCTAAATGTGCTTTTTGCTAAAGTAAATATTTTTTGAGATATACGCTTCTAAAGTCGTAAATGTGTAATACCACGTGACAATATGAGATTTTGGTTGATTGCGGGCGGCATGCCCATACTTTAACGTATACGTTAAGAGTATAAAAAGGCATGTCCCCAATATCTATAGGTTAAGACGATAAAAACGCTTAATGAATTCTTAAAAACCCTCAAAAAATAACTAACTCTCCGCCCGTGGCATCGATCGCGTGGGCTAAAATTTTAGGCGCGCGTACTATCAGATTTTGATCAAACCTATTTCTATAGAAAATTATAAAAAAAAATATAGACATGCGCATATATCAGCGGTCATGCGACCATAATTATTTTATACTTTTGTTGTGCGCCTCTACAAAATACAGAAATTAGTAGCCCACGCGTGCGAAGCCGCGGGCGGAAAGCTAGTATCTAATAAATGGCTCCTAAAACCAACAAAATATGTTTTTTTTATATTTTTGATATTTAAACTTTTTTTTTATGTCATAGCAGGCAAGCGGGGCATGCGGTTCACCTGATGTTAAGTGACTGACCGCAGCCCATGAACATCTACAACATAAAATGTCGCAGATGCCTTGCCGGCTTTAAGGAAGGGGATAAGGAGAGGATTAATGATAGGTAGCTGGGAGAGGACTAGAACAGGACGGGAGAGGAATGGGATGGGAATACAGGCCTACTATGGGGATTAAGAAATTAACCGAATTATCTGTTTTTTTAAAGTATATAAACGATATAACAAACGTAAAAAAAAATAACGCTATTAATAATTATGAGCGGCGATTCCAGCAATTACATTTTCTCGATCTATTCAGTTTTTTTTTAATTAGGTATTCTTGTTAAATGGTGTGGTATATAGGTAAAAGAAAAGATCACGACGTTTTGTTATTGAACAAGCTATGATAGGAAAGAGCTCGTTTTTTTCGCGAAAGGCACAATCGCAAAAACACTGACTACCCTCAAATAAAGCTTATAAGAATTTCGCTATAATAAACAAAATGTCGTATAATTTATGAATTCACACATGAATTTACGATACCATACAGCACGCAAACAGCCATTAAATTCTTCAAATTACACATGTACAAACATTAAATCACTATATTGTTTGCTGCAAACCAGTTGTTTATGATGCGAGAGTATTAAATGAACGCAATAAAATGTTTTTAGAATCAGCTGTGGTGACATTTATTATGGAATGCAGTGTAATTCATTTAGAGCTGGTGTGTCGCGGTCATGCTGACATAATTATGTTAAATGTAATACTGTAAAATATAGTATAAACAATACTCCTTTTACAACGTCAGAGATGCTATATTAGACACTAAATATAACTGTTCCCTTCTCATGGTCAGTGTATTATACCTTTTGGTTCACTATTCGAGCATAGTAACAGCCTAAAGCTAACGTACAATACTGACCCAATTCTATAGCGACACCAATCTTTTATACCATTTGCCATCACTACTTTTTATCATCTACCTTCACAGTAAATATGATTCTTAATGATGTACTATATTCCGTAGATATACTTATTAATGTTACAATAGTTAACATATTATCGTCGGCAACATTTTGTGTTTTCATATTAAGCCTGGCCACACACATGCTGAATTTTCAGAATCTGAATTAAGATTTCTAATTTAGAAAGGCCAGTATACAATATCGGCTTGCTCCACACATAGCCTGATTTTTTCAAATTCTAAATTTCTCAATCCGACCTGTAAGGATCGTACTGATAAGCTTTCTTAATTCCGGATCTGAATATTTAAGATTATGCTTTGAGAACGCACGTATTCCCATACATTTTATATAGAACGACACACACATACTGAAATCAGATTCTGAATTATTATCCGACTTCGGCAGAAGGAGAGTAGTGTTTATCGAGTGTATTTTTATGTATTAGGGGGAAGGATGGACTTTTCTTAGATAACCTAATTTTAATTTTTTTGGAATTTTAATTTTTAATATTTTTTTATTTTAATTTTCTTGCCATAACATGATACTGATTTAAGGAATGAACCCAGTATTAGCGTTCTTTTTTTATTATGTAGAGCCAAAAGCAATGCGATTAATACTAATTTTTCTTTCATAAAGAAATCTATCTCTGCCGGCAATCACGAGACTACTGAACAACCTGAATTTTTAAGATATGTGTGAGGAGAGGTGTCGGAATTTAAGATTCTGAAATCCTAAATTCAGACAGACATTCAGCATGTGTGAAGCCGACCTTAAACAAGTTCTGCATGTCATATTTCTATGCAAATGTCACTTACCACTTTATAATATTGAATTAAGTCTTAGAATGTGTAGATGATTAAGAAGATTACACTGGAAGAGGAACTGATAAAGGGATTCAAAGTCAAATAAATAGTATAGTAATTTAGTAACAAAATAAGAGCGAAGTACAAAAAACCAAGCTTACAGGGTAACCGATACAATATTCTGGCCTACAACTTTTCGTCGGTTACCGCCCCGATCTAAGCTCGTTCAAATTGGGTCCTAAAAAGTACTTTCTCATTTCAAATACAACTTAAAATTCTTCAAATGACATAATTTCATACAGCATTAACATCACTATATTGTTACTGCAAGCAATCTTTATGAATGCAATCTATACATATAATAAAACACTAACCGAACCATTTCTGTACATTGAATATTTTTCAAAAAGAGTCATTGGTATGCAATTTGTATGTTCCATGGATACCAAAACCATGGTTAGAATATTTTTTTTCTGTTTGTCTGTTTGTATGTGCGTCAATCACGTAATAAACACTAGGCAGATTTTTATAAATTTTCGCATGTTGATAGACCATGATTAGATGCAACTTATAGGCTAGATTTTATTTGAAAAAAATATTTTAACGGTGGGTTCCCATACATGTAAATGGAGAGTTAAAAAATAAATATGCGATCACATTAAATGAAGGTATCATTGAGAGATTTTGGTCAAACCTTTTTCCATAGAAAATTATAAAAAAACTATAGACATTCGTATATATCAGCGGCCTTGCGACCGTAATTTTTTAAAACTTTTATTGTGCGCTTCTAAAAAATACAGAATTTAGTAGCCCACGCATGCGAAGCCGTGGGCGGAAAGCTAGTATAATATAAAGTTTTAGAAACAGCTGTGGTAGGATACGCCACGATGCCATACCATGAAATGTCATATGAATTTCATCTAGTAATATTGTCTCTGTAATTTATAAATTGTTAAATTCTCTGGTGGATTTAATATATTTTATTAAACTTTTACATGCGTTGAGTAAAATTCTAAATAATATCTTATGATTAAGAAGACAAACGATATAATGTTATCATATCTTTTATGACTAGAAACTAGCTAAAAGGGCCCAATAATTTCATACTTTATGATTAGAAACACTTAAACCGTTATAAAGTCTACATGATTGTATTTGTATTAACAATAACATATACTTTGAATATTGTATATTATAAGGGGACCATCTATACATATAATAAAACAGTAACCGAACCATTTCTGTACATCGAATATTTTTCAAAAAGAGTAATTGGTATGCAATATGTATGTTCTATAGATACCAAAACCATGGTTAAATTTTTTTTTTTCTGTTTGTCTGTTTGTCTGTTTGTCTGTTTGTCTGTTTATCTGTTTGTATGTTCGTCAATCACGCAATAACCACTGGACAGATTTTGATTGAATTTTACATGTTGATAGACCATGATTAGGTGCAACTTATAGGCTACATTTTATTTGAAAAAAATATTTTAGGGGTGGCTTTCCATACATGTAAACGGAGGGTAAAAAAATAAATTCGCGAGTACATCATTGTATGAGGTGTCATTAGATAGGTCTTTAAAAATGAAATAGAGGTTTCTAAATGCGTTTTTTGCTAACATACATATTTTTTGAGATATACTCTTCTAAAGTCGTGAAAATGTCATACCACGTGACAATGAGAGATTTTGGTTCAGTTGCGGACATACCTTTTATGCTCTAAACGTATGGATTAAGACGTTAAAACACTCAATAAATTCTCAAAAACTTTAAAAAAATGACTAACTCTCCGCCCGCGGCTTCGCTCGCGTGGGCTACAATTTTCTGTATTTTGAAGAGGCGCGCGCACTGTGAGATTTTGGTCAAACCCATTTCCATAGAAAATTATAAAAAAGCTATAGACATGCGCATATATAAGCGGTCCTTCAACCGTAATTTTTTAAACTTTTGTTGTGCGCCTCTAAAAAGTACAGAAATTAGTGGCCCACGCGTGCGAAGCCGCGGGCGGAAAGCTAGTTATATTATATATCATTAGTTTAAAAACTTTATGATTAAAAGTACTCAAATCGTTAAAAGTCTAAATGATCTTTTTAAAAAAAAAACAATATACATTTTGAAAATTCAAAATATGTTTCCACCCATTCGCAAATAAAACCATAATCTCATCTCAGAATAATTTTCTAGTCGTCGTCTTGAGTCGTCTAATACTGCTACGTAATATTTTCCCGCAGTAAGATTGGTTCGATTGATTCAGTATTAGGAATTTAATATTTTCCCTTGGTTATACTAAGGAAGTTGAATGATTAAATGTGATTAGTATATGCGGTTGGCGTAACAATCTTTCTTTTGTTTTAGCCGACTTCAAAAAGGAATGGTTCTATATGGTACAAACTGGTATTGTTGGCCTGCCTCGTTGATGCAGTTGTTAGTGCGTTAAGCGCCCTCTACACATCAGCATATGCGGACGTCATCTGCCGATGTCCGTGGACTGAAAAACGAGCTTTAATCTATGGACAATCCGATTATAATCAAATGTATCTGAAGCCAAAATGAGTATGTACGAATGAATGTATGAATACTATTTTACGTTTGAATAAATTAATGAATATTCATTCATTGCAATGCATGTTTACACTCGATAACACTATTGCACGCACCTAATGAATGGATATGCATAAATACAATAGTAATCAGACAAAAAATTGACATACACAAATTGCGGCTTTATGCCTATAGAGTCATCTCATATAGTCAAAGTTAAAGTCAAAGTCAAAGTCAAAGTCAAAGTCAAAGTCAAAGTCAAAGTCAAAGTCAAAGTCAAAGTCAAAGTCAAAGTCGAAGTCAAAGTCGAAGTCGAAGTCAAAGTCAAACGTTTATTTTACAAATTGGCCTCTTTCGAGGCGCTTTTAGAACGTCGTATACATTTACAAAATTAATATTTTTTATTTACCAACGATTCGGAAGGCTGTCTCTACCGAGAAGAACCGGCAAGAAACTCGGGTAGTTGCTCTTTTCAAAAAGTTTTAATACAATGTGGAATTGTTTACAATCATTTGAGCTTAATAGATGGTCCAAGCAACTAAAGAGAGAGCTGGTAACGATTTACTTAAACTAAATACTGCGTGTTTATACAGGGTGTCCCGTAATGAGTGAAGCATCTCTTGGGGGATAATAGCTGAGCTAATGATCTATCAAATAGGTCATACGAAAATATCACTGTTTTTGAGATATTGATGATTTTGTAGTTTTTTCAAAAATGTTGACCTCGCCCAATGTTTTATATTACTGTGGCCGTAATTTTTATTTGTTTTTCATAATTTTTTTACTAAGTTTTTTTTACGAGTTGCTTTCTTGGATACATGCATTAGATACTAATAGAAATATCAGACAAAGGAAGAAAAAAAATATTAATTTCAAATTTAGTATGGAGTAAAATTTTGAGGTCAGATTTGATAGTCTGTGGTTTAAAAAAATGTACTACACTGAGACGGTCAGTGAACTTAAAAACTTCTGTATTTAATACCAATTTCAAAATGGTATAAAACTTATGGTTTTTCCCTATAGCAAAAAAAAAATTGCAATTTGAAATCAATTTGGGACCTATTTTAATGATACGTCCAGGAAGATACTTAGTATGAAATGATATTTTTTTACATGAACAATAAAATTAAATGTTATTATTGGTCAATATTAATAAGAATTCATAATGTGTAATGTCAAATATTCTGTATAAATGCATAAATTTTCAAAAACTTTACATAGAAGCGTAATTGTACTATACCGTTGTAAACCTTTAATTTTACATGATGTGCGACATTCTACCATGGAAATAGCTGGAAATTTGAATTCAGCTCCTACTACACCTATCACCAGTTCGATAGACCAATAATTATGGACCCGGAAATCTCACGCGAGGTTGGTTAGTCTCTGGAAAGATTGGCCACCATAGCTAAAATTTGACACAAAAGTAATTGTTTTACTTTTAGATTTATTTTAAATTAATAAAATAATATTTTCATAGATAAGTATTAGAGAATATTGGAGAAATGTGAGAATATTGTAATGGCAAACGATAAAAGTGGACATTAAATTTATGAAGGTTTATGCATTTATACACAATACATCACATTACAAATTATGAATTATTATTAATATTGACCAATAATAACATTTAATTTTATTTTTCATGTAAAAAAATAACATTTCATACTAGGTATCTTCCTGGACGTATCATTAAAATAGGTCCCAAATTGATTTCAAATTGCAATATTTTTTTGCTATAGGGAAAAACCATAAGTTTTATACCATTTTGAAATTGGTATTAAATACAGAAGTTTTTAAGTTCACTGACCGTCTCAGTGTAGTACATTTTTTTTAAACCACAGACTATCAAATCTGACCTCAAAATTTTACTCCATACTAAATTTGAAATTAATATTTTTTTTCTTCCGTTGTCTGATATTTCTATTAGTATCTAATGCATGTATCCAAGAAAGCAACTCGTAAAGAAAACTTAGTAAAAAAATTATGAAAAACAAATAAAAATTACGGCCACAGTAATATAAAACATTGGGCGAGGTCAACATTTTTGAAAAAACGACAAAATCATCAATATCTCAAAAACAGTGATATTTTCGTATGACCTATATTGGGTTTTTTTGATAGATCATTAGCTCAGCTATCATCCCCCAAGAGATGCTTCACTCATTACGGGACACCCTGTATATGCAATCTTGAAAATATCTTGGTTATAAAGTAAGCGGAGTAGAATTTGACGGAAAGATATAAGCATAAAAATATTTTTCATTCATGTTAATATAATAAAAGTAAAAATACATAAATTAAATACAATTCTGGAATAGTAATAATAATAAGTTTTTTATATTTAATTCGGACATTCAATTATTCTAAAACATCAAAGGATTTTAATTTATATTTTATTTACCATCAACTATCCCCTATTTTTTTCAAAATTGCATACATAAACACCCGGTGGACAGAAAGAGACATAAATAACTAACATACATTTTCAATTTTAATTTAACTTAAACCGTTTGCAAGAATTCACGTTACATGTAAAGTCTTCGTTTCAAAATTAAATCTATACATATAATAAAATCGTAGACTATCCGTGTCTGTACATTTAATATTTTCGAGAAAAAATTTGTTTCGTGTTTCATTTATAAACGCAAAACAATGATTTTTAGACTTTATGTCGTTTGTCTGGCATTTGTACGCACTGAACTCCAAAATGGCGTAACCGATTTAAATGCGGTTTTCGATTATATATTACAGAAATCCCCCCAGTTTTTTGTGTTTGTTTTATTCAAATCGGTTAACAAATAAAAAATATATGAGGGTTCAAAGTGATCCTTCAAAAAACATAGGTACATTAAATTGAATCTTTTTAAGTGTTACACAGCACTTTTTAATAATAAATGTAGCCCGCGCTTGATCTCCAAAGTAGATTACGATCATGGCGGCCAATCACAACAAAGACTTACCAACAAGCAGAAGATATTATTTGTGTCCATAAGCAAATATGTGTTAAATGCGTGCAAACATCAACTCTTTCATTCCACAAAGTACAGAATTTTGTGGTCCACGCGGGCGAGGCCGCGGGCAGAAAGCTAGTAATTCATAAATTATTTATCTGAACTATAGCTTCATTCGTCTTTTGACTTTATATCCGCTTACTCGATTCCAACTTCACTTTAATTAAAATAAGTTTTGCTGTTTATAAATACGTTTATATTTATTCAAACTGTGATCTCTCTTCAAGGTTTACTAAGATTTAAATTATTTATCTTTACGAGGAGCACTTGTTTAAGTTATGAATAAATGAGTATCCTTGATTATACACACCAACAAAATTTACAGATGAATACATACAACAGCTTAAACGTATAATTTGCGGCCTTATGCCTTCAAAGCCATCTCCTCCAGGCAACCATTATACTAAATAGAGAAGTTAAATAAGGGAACATTGTCGTAGAGCTCAAGGAGAATAAAAACATGGTATTTATAATAATTAAATATTTAATTTGCAATTACAAAATTGCGTAGGTGTAATTGCAAATTTTTAGTCTGAAATTTTCTAGTCTATATTTGAACCTTAATATAAGACAACATTCGGCAGTCACTTAAAACATACTGATTTATTTAGTCACTTAATAATTACAGAAACAAGAGGATAAACAAGAGCCCACTATTATGTCAAACACGGTGCAATAAATACATTTTCATTGTTTAAACATAGATAAAAATTCTGTAGGTTAATAAGCAATTTAGTATAAGGTACAACATGATTATTAAGTAAATATTTTAGACTATCAAATAGGCGGCTTTTACCACTTTTGTCATCAGCTGCCTCGACACTGAATTTATGGTTATCTATCTACACTATTTATCATATACATATAATATTTTAATATTTATGACTATTATCTACACTATATTTTACTGTATTCATTTATTTCATTATTTATCTATTATGGTATGTAAATCTATCTATTTATGATCTCTCCAATCGTCACTATGCCATTGGGAGCTGCTTAAAATCAGCGCTGCGACTAACGTAGGAGCAGCATACGCTCAGCAGTTTTCCTTTCAACGCCACACTGCTACTTGTTTGTTATTAAGTTATTATTAGTGTCTTTTTCTGTGTGGTCCTTGAATAAATCTTTCTTTCTTTCTTACTATTTAAAATCTACCCACTCTGTATTTTGCCACTATAATTGCAATTAATATAACGGAAACCATACTATCATTTGAATAAAAAATAAATAAAATCCATTTATTTCAGGCAACAAAAGTCAATAATCATTTCATAATTCAAATTGATACATAAATTTAAATTCAATTTTACAAATATTGTTAATGATTTCATAAATTAAAGTTAAAATAAAATAAAAATTCGTATAAATAAAGTCAGTAGATTCTATGCATGGGACGTGGTGAAGGGAGCAGTATCGAAAATAGAGGCAATTCAGCCTGAGTCCTCTCATTTTGAGGAATGCGTTAGAGCTGACCCGAACCCTGCGCATTAGGGACTCTCAAGCGAACGTTTGCAAGAAAGCCAGCAGTACGTGCTTCTGCAAACATAAAAGGTAAAACGTTTACTTATATTCCACTCTTAATTAGACGTCACGCCAACTTCTACTAACAAAAAAAAACATCAATCGATCTCGATACACAGCCTCTCATTCATAATACGACGTAACCGAAATGTATTACAAAAAGTTTCGACAGATGTTACGCAAAGTATTCCAATCCTTCCAATTCTCGCGAATCCTTCCCAAACGGAGCGAAATAAAATTCTTTTCACAATCAAATTCGTCGATTCAAACGGACGGCATATTAAAACCACAGGGTTGTCAGTCAAGTCACGGCCTAGCAGAATTATCGCACTCATTTTGTCGGGCCAATTTCTGTCAACGCCTGGAGAGAATGCCAACGCAGTTGGGGCCATTGAAATTTTAAAAGCGTATATCATTCTGGATTGGATTATGTTGTTATTATTGGGGTTTATATCGAACATTCTTGGAAAGCTTTTGTATCCAAACTTTTTTAAGTATCGTACACGTAATTATATTCGAGTTTTGTCAGCTTAAAGCTGGGAATTTTGAAGAAAGAATTTTTCTTATATTAATAGATCAAGTCCTAATTTTGGCGGGCCAATATCTGTTTACGCCTGTAGAGAATGCTAAAACAGTTGGGGCCATTGACATTGTATATAATTTTTGTTGGATTGTTCTTGGAGCTTTCAAGCTGAATGAGTATTATAACGATTAAAAATCTATTTAAATTAAGAAGACTTGAAGTACTACTTTACTGTTTTTGAGAAAGAAGAACTTCATTTAACAACCAACTTCGTGTAAATAAGAAAAATAGCATACCAAGGTAATTTGCCTCTAAATCTAGTTTGAAGCAGAAAAATCTGGTTCCTGTCCCATCAAAGCAAGTTGTAAATTACTGCCATTTTGCACGGAAGCGACGAAGTGAATTGAATTTTTTTAGCAAATTGTAAACAATTCGCTCATGTAGACATCAGACTCCGCGAAAAGTACTCAAGAATTACTACATATATTAACCACCTTTGTACATATAAATAAGAAAAATAGCATACCAAGATAATTTGCCTCTAAATCTTGTTTTAACCAGAAAAATCTGGTTCCTGGCCCCGTCAAAGCAAATTGTAAATCACTGCCATTTTACACGAACGTCACAAGGTGAACCGAAATTGTTTGGGTAATTGTTTACATGAGACTCCGCAAAAGTAATTAAAAAAGTACTACACTTATTAACTACCTTTGTGTATATAAATAAGAAAAATAGCATACCAAGATAATTTGCCTCTGAAAACAAGAAAAATCCAGTTCCTGGCCCTATCAAAGTAAATTGTAAATCACTGCCATTTTACACGGAAGCCACGAAATGAACCGAAATTGTTTACATCAGTCATCACCTAGAAAAATAAAAAAGAAGCACTTCATCAACAACCACTACTATACACTAACAAATAAGAAAAATAGCATACCAAGATAATTTGCTTCTAAACCAGGTTTAAAACAGAAAAATCCAGTTCCTGGCCCTATCAAAGTAAATTGTAAATCACTGCCATTTTGCACGGAAGCCACGTTGTGAACCAAAATTGTTTAGCGAATTGTTTACATCAGACACCGAGGAAATTACGTGAAGATTGCTGTTTATACCACTTTAATGTGCAATCATTTTAACTCAAGGAAGAAGATGTTAATGGTTTCTCCTGTTTGAGGTTATTTACATTTTACGAGTGACACTTTTTCATGTCTAAGAAATTTGGTGGAAATATGTTTCGCGGTTAACACGTAAAAAAAGAGGAATCAATGAAATATTCATTCAATGGTAATTGTTTAATTATTTCTCAAAAAGAATATAACAATATTCAATCAAATAAATTTGACAAACATATAATTTTTTTTTTTCGAATAATAAGACGAAAATATTGTTAATACTAAGCTAATACTCATACTGCGGCGTCTGTTACCAATCGTTTCGATAGAGGCAATCTGCGCAGAGCAAACTACACAATAAATAAAGATTACTGTCACTCGCTCCTACCAAAATGTGTCCGGTGTTGTGTGTCCACTAAACATAAGTATTGTTTAATTTCGTTTATTCGATTTTGTGCCACAAAACGAAAGAGCTAAGTGCTTTTTAATCTCGCCTTCCATCCACACCATCTGGATGGTTGGCGATCTACCACCGTGCGCTTCACCCGCAACTGCTTGCCTCGAACGGTGAAGCTGTGGAACGATCTTCCATCTGCGGTATTTCCGAACAAATTCGACATTGGGGCCTTCAAGAGAAGAGCGTATTTGTCCATCAAAGGCCGGCAAAGCACCTGTGATACCCCCGGTGTTTCAGGTGTTCATGGGCGGCGGTGATCACTTAACATCAGGTGACCCACTTGCTCCTTTGCCTGCTCTGCCATAAAAAAAAGTGCCCGTCTGGGTGACATATGCTATACTATATGGTATAGTATATAAGCGAGAGTGCCCGATTTCTATGCTGTTATCAGATCGCGTATTTCGTCTTTTTGGAACAGACTGCGTCTTTCTGATAACAACATAATACAAGCCCCGGCCACGACACTACCAAGGGGTATTTTCCTTCACTGGCTATCCGTTCACCATATAAGCAACAGAAAATAAAATGCAATTAAAGTGCATTCAATTTTAATGCTACAATTGTTGTTTTTTAAACTATTTTATACCATTTTAAATCTCTAAATTTAATTTTTAAGAAATAGTGTATACAATGGGTTCTTATCGTATATAAATAAATATTATTATTATTTTTTATTATTTTAATATCACTTCGTTTCTGGTTGTCTGACTGGTTGTCAACATTCTTGTTTTTTTAATTATGTTAATGTATAGTATGTAAAAAAGTACAAAATAAATAAATAACCAAAATAAATTTGACAATCGTAAACTACTACGTAAAATGGTGTGTTGGATTTTTTTTTGTAATAGTTGTACAAAAAGTTACTTGACTTGGACCTGTAAAATAATAATAATTGAAAGAAAAGAAATATTTTGACACACACAATAACAATTATCCGAGATGCAACAACAAGATTTGTAAGTATAGACAAATAGAAAATCCTCGATTGGTTAAATATAATAAAAATTGCTTATTTATGTGTTTTAAAATATACAAAAAATATCCGATGATATAAAAAAGCCTACGATGGAAATTATTTGAAATAAAACTACGAGAATGACTCTTAATTATTTATTACACTGTTAAAGAATTTTTGGAATATAAAATTTAATTAATATTATAATTTTGTATGATTATAATAATCATACATGTAAATGTATTTTGACACATATATGATATGTGACGTAACTTAAGACTTTGCATGCTTGCTTAACTTTTGCATGCTGTGACTGTTACATCGAAACATGTTGAACAATTTTAACCACCTTTCATTCCATGTATTCGAACAAATAATGATTTTGAATTTCGAACTTGATTTTTTTTAATTAGACCATCCACATATTAATACAGCGAAGTCACTTAAGACGTTTCCGAGTGTCTATGGTGTAATGTGGTACATCTGTGGTCCTGTGCATCATACAAGGAACAGACGTATGAAGGGCCCGCAGGTGGTTCGAGCATCTCAACGTCCCGTCACTCTTGGCTCTAACATCGACCATGTCACCTAATTAAAAAAAAATATCATATATTTAGGGACATTTAACACTACGCTATCTGGGTCCCAAACTAAGCTTGTACTATGGAAACTAGATAACTAATAGACATACCTAAATATACTTTTTTTTTGTAAATACATACATACTATACATAGAAACACCCAGAAAGTAGAAAATTATAATGTTCATCACATCATCATTTCTGCTCGTGGGGATCGAACCCACACCCTCCGGCGCAATAGACCATTGCTACATCCACTGCGCCAATCGGGTCGCCAAATAAAGTTTAGCATGTAGTATCTATACATATAATAAAACAGTAACCGAACCATTTCTGTACATTGAATATTTTTCAAAAAGAATAATTGGTATGCAATATGTATGTCCTATAGATACCAAAACCATGGCTAGATTTTTTTTTCTGTTTGTCTGTTTGTTAGTTTATCGGTTTATCTTTTTATCTGTTTGTATGCGCGTCAATCACGATTTTTATAAAATTTCACGTGCTGATAGACCAATATTGGGTGCAACTTAAAGGCTACATTTTATTAAAAAAAATATATTTTTGGGGTGGTTCTCCATGCATGTGAACGGAGGGTAAAAAAATAAATTCCCGAATACATCATAAAGAAACTATAGACATGCGCATATATCAGCGGCCCTGCGACCGTAATTTTTGAAAACTTTTGTTGTTCTCCTCTAAAAAATACAGAAATTAGTAGCCCACGCGTGCGAAGCCGCGGGCGGAAAGCTAGTTTTTAATATAATCCCTTCTGTGAAATAAATTATAAATTATTTTCCTTTTTGTTTGAATTCGCAATCGGGTCAATTTAATTTATTTCCAAACAAATATATAGATACATATTATAAACACAAAATTTCTGTAATGGAGGGGGTTACAGTGTGTGTCAAAAGGGGATACCACTCAGGATAATTATTGCATTAAACGCAAAACACCGATTAAATTCAAAGAAGATAAATAAGTTAAGTTTTGAAGATAAACAAATTAAATGATAGTCCTGAATAATCTTGAATGACTTTAAATACTGAGAAACAGCAATTCCTTTTGGTATTTGATGTATTTAATAATATTTCCAAGTCAGAAGTTCGAAGAACTAATCTTAAGAACAACTCAAGAAATTCACAATAGATTATTTATCGAAATAACACAAACTTCCCTGGAGACCTTAATAAGTTGTGCGATGTTGGAAAGAAAAATTAATTGCTTCGGAAGTAATGATATATATGCTCGAACAATTAATTAAACAACGTTTTTACGACGCCATGAATTAAAATGATTACAATAGAATTATATTCTTATTTATTTTAACTGACATCCGCAGCTTCGCTTCTGTAGTGTAATGTTATATTATAGCTCGTAAGTTATCTAATTAAAATATAGCATATGTTACTCAGTAATTTTGTATGAAAATATTACAATTATACACATAAAAACACAAATGTATCCTCTTTATAAAATGAATATAAATATATACAATTTTCTTGTGTTTGTTTTAACGCAAGTACTTTTTATTTTGAATAAAAAATGTAGAGTCCTTAGAATGCTTGACATGCAATCCGAGCCAATTTTCCAAATACCATCTTCGTGGAAATAAGTAGACGCACAATTTTTAAAACACTCATTAAGACAACTGTCATTTCTGTCACCTGTGACCAAGGCTGTTCGAAACATCGGGTTAAATAATAAAGTATAATAAACGGCGTTTAAAATCATTTCAAAAGTATTTTTTATTTAATAGTATAGATATAGATATAGAAAAATGCATTATATCATCGCCTGACACTTGAAATGTTAATAGGGTGCCACTGAAAATCAGTGTTGTGGCTTAATGCCACAAAAAATCCTGAGTGGTATCCCTTTCTGACACACACCGCAACCTCATAAATAAAATTTACGTGTATTTAGATAGATTTAGTAACAAAAAGATATATATAAATAAAATTTATATGTATCTTTTTGTTTGTAAATGTGTTGTTGATGTTCTTTCCTGTGTACATGTAATTGTGTGTGTCTTAATAAATGTTTCTTTCTTTCTTTCTTTCATTATTAAGAAATGAATGATGTGCTACCATGGCTATGGTGGCCAATCTAAACAGAGAGTAGCTATCTGCTCTAACACAGATGTACCCTATATTCCATTGCCTTCAGAAACCGGTGACGGCAGACAAACACGACCGGAGAGAGATCAGGTGCGGGACCGGCGATACGTGCTTGCCCCGTGCCCCACAGAGCACGTAAATACCACCAATTTCCTGACTCAATTGTTACTGAGATTTTTTGTCGAAAAAATACGCTATTTTCATAACCACACGTATAAAACTTAAGTGTCCTTTTCGCTGTTATCAATGGTCAGTTCACGGCTTAATAAGAGTCGATAAATATGCCACGACGTTTCCGGAATTACGTTTGAACTAATAGCGTTGTGTGCCTTATTTTCAACTTCAAATTGCATATGTGGTTATGATCTTACCATCATCACAAAACAAAAAATAAACTGTCATCCATTAATATCAAATACTAGCTGATGCGCGGCTTCACTCCCGTAGCAGAATGTTATAATTTTCCCCGTTTTTTTCACATTTTCCATTGTTTCTTCGCTCCTAATAGTTGCAGCGTGATGTTATATAGCCTAAAGCCTTCCTCGATAAATGGTCCAATCAACACAAAAAGAATTTTTCAATTCGAACTAGTAGTTTCTGAGATTAGCGCGTTCAAACAAACAAACAAACTCTTCAGCTTTATAATATTAGTATAGATTAGTATAGATTTCATGCGCCTTACCGACTCACACCCTCGCAAGGAATATAACAATCATTATCGTTGAACACTATTAATAAACTTCTGTATTTTTTAAACTTATTTTTCCTTTTAAAAGTATTTATTTAGAAATAGTACACTGTTTGCCTACAGTCTAGTATACATTGTAATAAATGCTAGAAACTTCTGCTATTGATTATATTATTAATATGATAATTTCCTGACAATCGTTGGTCTCGGTTCAGCTAAACAAATTAAATAAATGTTTTTCTTTCTTTCTTTCTTCCTTTCTTTCTTTCTTTCTTTCTTTCTTTCATTCTTTCTTTCTTACTTTCATTCTTTCTATAAATATGCCACGACGTTCTTGCCGGAATTGCCTTTTGAACTAATGTTTCGTAGTATTTTCATATTTTTGCATCTTACTGGCCTTCATGACCATGCTATTAGAAGTTTTGTCGTAGACTTCACAAACTTAAATACTGATTATAGATGCAAATAATGTGGTTGTGAGACTTACATATTTGTTTAGGAAAATATGAGGATAAGAAAAAAAATTATTTTTAAAATCTGTTACATATTTTAAAATAAACAAACAATTATTAATTAAATTGCTTTGACGATATTATATTAAATTAAAAAATCCATACAATTGATTTGTAACGAGTATACATTTTCTTCTTTATTTTTACGAAATTTTTTCAAAAAGTACCAAAAAGTTACATGCATTTTGATGTATTTTAACTGTGTCATTACAGAATCGTATACTATCGTAAGTAGCTAAATATGTGGTATATTGTGTAAAGCCATAATGTTTATCGGTATTACAATTACTTTGTTCACTATATGAAAGTAGATTAACTAAATCGTTTATGATCGGCCTTAAATAATGCTTCAGTTATATAATATAACTGAAATTGATATTAAGTTTCGTCCTTGATTAATCACATCAAATTTATTTTTCTCAATTCTTTCGTTCGGTATCGGTAATCCCATTCTTATATGACAAAAAGACAAAGATAAAAAGAATTTATTTAACAACGTAGGACAATTTAAATCTTAAATGTAACTTAATTTTAATACAGACATCACGAGTCACGACTGTGCAATAGTACCGAGCCAAATGAGGTGGCCACTCAGCATATGCCTCGGCGTCAATGACAACCGAAGCGCTGATTTTCAGTGGCCCCTCTTGCCACGATTGGAGTGGAGGTGTATAGGAAAATATAATCTATACATATAATAAAAGAGTAACCGAACCATTTCTGTACATTGAATATTTTTCAAAAAGAGTGATTGTGTAATATGTATGTTCCACAGATACCAATAATCTTGGATAGATGCGCCAACTTTTGATAAGACTTGCCATAGTGGTGACTATGCATTTTTTTTACACCACAATGAATCAAAGTTGACTGAAAGTAAAAATCTTTCGAAATTTTAGAGAAAAATACAATTTCAATTGCTTTTTATGTAAAAACTACATGCATTCTGGGTATTTAGATGATTGTGGTGGATAGCAATGCTACTTAAGTTTCCAATACAAAAGAAAAGTTAGAAATATTAGTAAAATTGTGGACATGGTAACAAAAAATGTCTTAGTAGGTGAAATTTTGGAAGCAAATCAATTTTTTTTTATAATTTAAAAAATAAGTAAGATTGAATTTTTATTTTATTTTTCCTCAAGTAGTTATGAGTAGACCCACCACCTGATGCCGTATTATCGTTGAATTTTGGGACACCCTGTATATAATAATATAGAATATGTGCCTCTTTCTTTAGCTCATCAAAAACCTGGGTTGTTTTTACCAAGCGAGTTGAGATCGCAGAGTCGAGATGGCCGGGCGGTTGTATGTTTGTAAGTGTGAAAGACTTTTTCCGACGAGTAAAGAAAATGTCAAGTTCGAGGATGAGTGAAATCGGTGGGGGTGTAACGAAGATAGGGAGGGGGGCAATTAGGTGAATATTTTCCGAGTATATCTGGAGTACGGTTTATGCTATTTTGATAAAAAAAATGTACGTAAATACAATAGATATAGATAGCTGAGTGTATTATCAGGGAGAAGGGTTTTATGTCAAAGCAGGCAAGCGGGGCATGCGGTTCACCTGATGTTAAGTGACCGACCGCAGCCCATAAATACCTACAACATCAAAGTGTCGCAGATGCCTTGCCGGCTTGAAGGAAGTGATAGGGAGAGGTTTAATGATAGGAAGTAGGGAGAGGAGTAGAATATGATTACACCGGTGCAAGCTTGGCCCAATGGTGCTCGGCTCCCACTCTTTTATTGCCACAAATGTTATTCAGTAGTTTGACCCTCTGTCACCTCTTACGACACCCACGGGTAGAAATGGGGTGGCGACATGTATTCTAACCCGTCGCCACACGGGTTAAAAGGCCTAGCTCGGGGTGAGCCACTTTTACAAGGAGGTGATAGTAGCGTTATTGAGAAATAGGTTGCAACCCTCCTATACATACCGGTAATAGCACAGGAGGGTAGGAGATGACGACGCTGACTCTAAAATTTTGATATCTTCTAAAGCTACCTTCTAGACGCGGCTTTGCTAGCATTAAATTCGGGGACTATCCATCAATAATATCTCCATATCCAGTTAATGGCCTCTCTGTATACGAAATTTCACCAAAACCCGTTCAGTAGTTGCGCTGTAATTGACACACAAACAACCTTTCGCATTTATAATATAAAAAATATGACCATTTACTATTAACTATCCTTAAAACTTGTTAATACTTATTCTATCCGGTCATTATTTATTTTTCAATAATGGTCTTCAAAGTGAATAAAAATAATTTTTACAGTATTTTAAACGTTTAACCCAAAAATAATCTATACTAATATTATAAAGCTGAAGAGTTTGTTTGTTTGTTTGAACGCGCTAATCTCAGAAACTACTGGTTGGAATTGAAAAATTATTTTTGTGTTGATTAGACCATTTATCGAGGAAGGCTTTAGGCTATATAGCATCACGCTGCAACTATTAGCAGCGAAGAAATAATGGAAAATGTGAAAAAAACGGGGAAAATTATAACATTATGCTACGGGAGCGAAGCCGCCTGGATCAGCTAGTGTTTAATAAACCGCATTTAAAATCCTTTAAAAAGTTTTTTTTCAATATGGGAGTACTCGCGTTAAAACAAATCCAAGAACATACTAATAATCTTTAAAGTTGAATATTCTGTGCGCCTATAATTAAATTTATCCATATTAAAATAACATTGTTCAGTATACACTAGCTTACAACGATTATTATCCGCTAAATGCTAAACTAATATCTTATTACATCGCATGAATTATATATATTTGAAGGCGCTGTGATATTGCCATCGCTCAATCATATTATATAACTATAGATATGTTACTAGCACGCTAATTTTGAGATTTAAAATTGACACATGTGTATCCACGCTCCCTTGGTTACAAACGATTGTTGACAGAACTTTGAGCAATGCTGGCTTGATTACGACAAAAAACTATAAAATGCCTTCGTGTGTAATTATAAAATGCACGAACCATTCTGGAAATAAAAATATAAAAGGAAACAATCAAATTATAGGTAAGAACTCGAAAATGAAAGAGTTTTAAATTCAACTATGAAGTGATTGTCAAAAGACATTGTCATTGGTGGTCGCATTGATTGATTTTCACGGTAGTCTTCTATGTATATATATCTGTACATTATAATATGCCATCACAAAACAATACACCTGGTTAGTCTAGTTAATGAGGTATTAGTTATTTATGATACATAAGCGCTGATTAATATTCTGGAATCTAGTTTTGTTGGGAAAAAATGTTTCTGATTATGGCGGTATTCCTCTTTTTATCTAACTATAATGATGCATCCATTTTTATGATACTATATTAGACAGATGACTCTTTAGAATTAGGAGTTTCATTTAACGATGTTTAGGAACTCCATAACCGTAATCGATAGAATAGAATAGAAAATATTTTAATTAATATAAACTTTTTACAATGTACTTATGAATAGTCATTTTTTTAATTTACCACCGGTTCGGAAAGCCGATATCGAGAAGATACCGGCAAGAAACTCGATAGTTACTCTTTTCAACAGCCACTTTGATTATATTGTTATTATAGTTTACAACTCCAAAGAATACGTGATATCATACTAAACAACTATACCGCATTGATCTGATATATTGCAAGGATTCTTATCTTCTATATATTCATTAATACTATAGTATGCTTTTTGTGTGGATATATATATCCGTTTGAAATCCCAAAGTAGCGAACTGGCAACATATCTATAGTTATATCATATCATTGGATAATCCAAAATAATTACATATCAGTAACAATGACAGTGGCAAATCTTTATCTGGCATTACGAAGAAAAATATACATAAAAAATAGAAATAAATAGACTATTAATGGGTGCCGTGATGGCAAAAAGGCCATCACATTAACATATGTTAAAGAATAAAATCTCCAACTACTGATTTCAGATTTCTGAATCCGGTGTTACAGTTATTCCTATATCCATAACTAGCTGCGTCCCAGGGCTTCGCCCCCGTGGGAATATTGGGATGTTATATAGCCTAAAGCCTTCCTCGATAAATGGTCTAATCAACACAAAAAGAATTTTTCAATTCGAACCAGTAGTTTCTGAGATTAGCGCGTTCAAACAAATAAACAAACAAACTCTTCAGCTTTATAATATTAGTATAGATTATACAATCCGATTCCAAAATTTCATTGGATAGATAGATAGATAGAAAATACTTTATTGCACACAAACATAACATAACACGTACAGAAAACATAAGTTAACAATGAAAATATGTATATGAGGCGGCCTTATCGCTAGGCAGCGATTTCTTTCAGGGTACCTGTGGATACAATATTGGAAATAAAGAAAAGCGGTGGGTACTGGGTAAGCAAGAATAAGTTAAAGTGAGAAAAGTAGACATTTGTGCATACATACATACAACATATATACATAAACATACATACATACATATTTCTTTGTTACTCCCTCCACATTCACTTACAATTTACTTTATACTGCTATTTCGGGTGTACAACAATCATTACAATCAAATGCACCGCGTACATTCTGTTCTGACGTTTAAATTCGCTTTATTAAAAACTAGCTTTTGCCCGCGGCTTCGCACGCGTAGACTACAAAATTACCATAGTTGTTATAAAAAATGATATCATGACTTTAATTATAAGTATTTTAATTACACGCTCGTCTTTATAAATAACTTTAAAATTTAATCGGAACCCATATTTTATATCAATGTTTTCTAAAAACTTAACAGTAACTTAATAGTCTCTAGGTCAGACAATTTCTAGGAATATATGTTCAGATTACATAAGGAATACTCATACAATAAATCAACTAAAAACAAAATAAAAATCTGAGATATATCATCTACCTAAATAAAAGAAATAATAGAACGAAAGTGGGACTTATGACAAAACAAAAAAAAATATATTTATGATATAACCCAAAACGAAACAAAAATAATAGTGTCACGAATTAATGATGAAATATTATTGAACTGTGAGAATGGATATCGAATTGACAACCGTTCGCTAAGTTAG
>LQNK01002037.1:132134-142312 GCA_001586405.1 Phoebis sennae
TTAAAAAAAAAAAAAAAAAAACTTGAATCACTTCCTATATGGGTTTGTTTTATTATTTCTTTACACAATAGTAACGAATTTTTGATAAAACGACATAATATTATTGTGTAGGTATCTTAAAACTTATACAATTATATTTTGATGATTTTCCGGGATAAATCATACATATTATGTTAGCCTATAATATAATCAGCAATTGTGTAAATTTTCATTTCAATCCATGCAGTAGTTTTGGAGGAGTAGATGTTCAAAGAAACAGACAGACAGACAGACAGACAGACAGACATGAAAGAAAAAAAATATTGATTTGCCTTCTGTATCCCTTATATTAACGCCCTGTATTAAAATTTTCCCAATATATTCAATGTACAAATTCTGACTTGCTACGATTTTATTATATGTATTGATTGATAATAATAACACCACTAAATAATCAATATTTTGCGCGCCTATAAATAAATTAATCAGTATTAAAATTACATTGTTAAATATAAAGTAGATTACAGTGATTATCCACTACATGTTTCATTATAATATTTTATTTCTTCGCGTGAATTATAAAGTTCGTTTGAAAGCGCTGTATTATTAAAATCAGTGTTAATCAGTTAGCTGTGAAATCTAGCTAATGAGGTATTAACTATTTATGATACATAAGCGCTCACTAATAATCTAGATTTGAGCGCTTCTGCGTAAAGCTATTCCGGGACCAAATATTTACTAGTAGTTTTTGTACTATTTCTTTCTTACGCTGATGATGAATTTTTTGTGATATACTGACATCTTATCAAATGCTTAAAAGTTAAGGATCTTATGTTTGATCTTAGTTATTGATTTTATGATACATTGGTACTTAGGTGTTATATATATTGCAATTTCATTAACCGACTTACAAAAAAAGGAGGAGGTTATCAATTCGACCTATTTTTTTTTTTTTTTTATATGTTACCGCATATCTCCGGCGTTTATGGACCGATTTGAAAAAATTTTTTTTTGATAAATCACCATCGTTGCTCACAATTATAATATACATAGTGTGGCGTAATCAGTGGATAATATGGCACATGCAGGTAGAGGACGTAATGACGGTTCAGAAAAATAGAAAAATAGAACAGTTTTACGGTTTACGAGGTATTCCATTGGGATTTTCAACTGGCACTCGGGTAACCATATTTTTTATTACAATGCGTCAGGTTAAATTTTGAGAAAAAAAAGCCATATATCAAGTTTGCGTGGAATATATGTTTTAAAAAATTATGGATCATAGTTTAATATTCGATAGTGCATATATGCGATATGATTTCAAATGCAGATTGAAAAAAAATCCATCATTTGCAGTTTTGCAACAAAATTGTATTATTTCTAAATTTTCGCATATTTTGAATATATCCAAAACCGAGGGACTTTTATGAACATAATATGTATTTTTCTGAACCGTCATAATGTCCCATATCTACTGGTAACATATTATCCACTCATTACGCCACACCTGTAAAGGGAAAGCTATTTTTTAACCGACTTTCAAAAAAAAGGAAGAGGTTATCATTACGTATTTTTAATTTTTATTTTTTATGTATGTTACCGCATAAGAGAGAGTAGAGATCCAGTGTGGTCTCATAGAAATTTGGTTCAAATCTGATCATCCATGTGGAAGATATTCCAGGGAACTCCTCGAAAATCAACGGAATAAACTCTGCGGCTAAGGTTTAATGATGTGTATTATTATTATTATATCATATATGACTGAATTGTGAATAGATGATGTGATTACCCTTCACAGGACACTAAAAACGGAAAAATAAACATTTTTGCCAAAAAATAGAACCGACGGTGCCTTTATCTATTTTCAATTTAACAAGATTTTGTACCGACTTTGTATAGATTTCAACTTTTAGACTGTTACTGTTATTTTTTTCTACTTTTTAGAGCGAGGAAATCGGTTATATTTTTTGGCAAAAATTTTTATTGTATTTAAAGTGTGTCATAAAAACTTAACCATTAATTCCGGCGTTTATTTAACATAATAATTCTGTGTATTGAAACAATGATCACTTTCCATACCTTTATTTACAAACAATACAAAAATCTCATTCTTACAAGCTCCTAAAAATATGCTTCAGTCTTAAATACGTGACTTGGTCGTCGATCCAGTTCCTCAACGCGGATACCTTCGCGTAGACTCCAGGGTATTTTGGTCTGGCGCAACCGAGACCCCAGGAGACGATACCAGCTAGCTTACCATCATGGACTAAAGGTCCACCACTATCCCCCTGAAAGAATAGATTAATATTAATGAAAGATAGTATTTTCTTGTGTTCCATATTAAAACGGACTTTCAACGCGGCTTATTATTTTATTAATATTTCGAACACTTTACAGTAAGCGTGGTCACGGGTGACCTTCGGGCACACGGGCGGTCGCTCGTGATCACGCTCACTGTAAAGTGTTTGAAGTTAAATAATAATGTTAAATAATGATGATCTCGCTCGCTGTAAAGTGTTTGAAATATCGGGTTAAATAATAATGTAAAATAATGATAATCACGCTCGCTGTAAAGTGTTTGAAATATCGGGTTAAATAATAAGGTAAAATAATGATGATCATGCTCGTTGTAAAGTGTTTGAAATATCGGGTTAAATAATAATGTAAAATAATGATGATCACGCTCGCTGTAAAGTGTTAGAAATATCGGGTTAAATAATAATGTAAAATAATGATGATCATGCTCGCTGTAAAGTGTTTGAAATATCGGGTTAAATAATAATGTAAAATAATGACATTATTATTTATAAATGAATGATAAAAATATTAGTAATCTAGTAAAAATAATTGTTCAGTTTTGTATAACGTGCACCTCATTTTTAATTTAAGTGGTATAGGGACAGGCTGAAAATCAGCGCTGTCCAAAATTTTCTTGCCAGCATATGCTGACCATACTGTCGCAAGACACGTCATTCAGATTTATAAATGTAAATGTAACCTTTCTTTTATAACAATAAAGATATTTATTTATGTATTATACCTTTAATATTTACTTCATAGAAATTGCCGCGTATTATGCACAATTGAGACTGTGAGTCTTCCCCAATACACCCTATATTTGAAAAACCGTGATTACACATTACAACTATATCATGAGCTGCTATATATTCTTTATAAAATATAAATATGTACATGATGACTGTGCAGCTAAAATTAGCCGACCTTTACCGTCTATTTCAGTAGCGAGTAAGTAACTTAAGTTATCACATATTATATATCAATCAATTAAATTATAACAAAACGAAGATAGAGTCTATACTTATAATTAGGTAAAGATACAGGGTGTCAATGTAGGGTAATTGTATATTATATGGAAGTATTTTAAATTTTCAAAATTTTCCGTTTTATTTCTGAAATCTGAATCATTATTCTAGGAAACCTACTTCTAACTTGTAAATGTGAAAGTTTTGATGTGTGTGTCAATCACGTCGTTACTACTAAACGGATTTTGATGAATTCATATTGCATACATATAGCCTATTAGCTTGAAATTAAATAATGAAATGAACTGGATTAAAACTGGATTAAATGAAAGAATACTTTTTATCTGTGTGTTTCCACTTCTTCTCTTCCTAAAGCCTAAATCACTGAACCGATTTAGATTAAATTTTTCTCGGAGATTGTTAAACGGAACGGAAGATACACGCGGGTTAAACTGTAGAGCTCGCTCGTAAAATATAATATAATACTGTACTAGCGTGACGATCCGATTGTCGCAGTGGATACAGGATTGGGCTATAGCGTCTAGCGAATATTTATTAACTACTAGCTTTCTGCCCGCGGCTTCGCCCGCGTGGACTACAAAATTCCTTACTTTGTGGATTTTCGAAGAAGAAGTGGTATGACAATTTTTACGACTTAGAAACGTACGTTTGTATATACATTTTGTCAATCCCCTTAATAAACTTCTAATCTATTTAAAAAGAACTGTCCAATAATTACGATTTAATAACTGTAATTTTTAAGTCCGAAGTATATCCTTAATTAAATATAACAAAAGTATCACTGTTCATGCTTGTATAATACTAATAATTCTCTTATTTGCAAAATATTAACATTTTCGATATCTGTCGTATACTCCTAAAATGAAAGAGACTTGTATGTTTGCACGCATTTAACGCATACTTGCTTATGGACGCAAATAATAACGTCTGCATGTTGGTTAGTCTTTGTTGTGATTGGCCGCCATGATCGTAATCTACTTTGGAGTTTAAGAAAAGGCTACATTTATCATTAAAAAGTACTGTGCAAACAACAAATAAAAAGGTTCAACTGAATGTACCTATGCGCATTGATGATGTGTTTTCATGGATAACTTTGAACCCTCATATCTTTTTTATTTGTTAACCGATTTGAATGAAACAAACACTAAAACCTCCGGAGGGCCGTAATATATCATCGAAAACCGCATCTAAATCGGTTAAGCCGTTTCGGAGTTGACTGCGTACAAACGCCCGACAAACAGACAAACAGACAAAAATTCTAAAAATCATTGTTTTGAGTTTAAAATCACAAATGAAACACGAAACACAAATTTTTTCTTGAAAATATTAAATGTACAGACACGGCTAGTCTACGATTTTATTATATGTATAGATTATTTATTCAGCTTTGCTGTCGCCCTCGTATTATGTAACACTAAATATTACGAAGATTGCGCATATTTTTAACCATCAATATAATTAGTTCAGTTAATAAACCAAGTACGTACAATAGATGCAAGGCTCAGGCCGCAAACATCTATTATGTAATTAGATCAGGCAAAGTCAGTCAGTCAACAGTAAATCTTTAATCAAGTTCAGTCCACCCCGTCCATACATGTGTACTCCGAGTGTTATCTTCAATTTAGCCAGCTATATTACTATATTTATAATACTTACTCACTTATTATAATATTTTAAATGCGAAATTCATTCTATCTGCCTGTCTCTTGTTCACGCCTCAAATCATCATCAAAATTTTATCATAATTAGTTAATTTTGTATAGAGATTTAGGTTAGAAAAACGGAGGATATAGCTAGTCAAAACTAAAGACTCTTTATATTCAAATATTCTATTTAAAATCCAAACCGAAGTGCTATAACTCACAAATATTCGAATAACAAAGTCGTTATGCAAATCGTCTTCAAAGTTTTCAATTACGGTGTATTAGCTGTTGAATATGCTTATTAGTTCATTTTAAAGTTATTTCCTAAATTTACTCTGAACTATATCTATACCAATATTATAAAGGCGGCAAAATGTTCCTTTGTATTGAAAATTTTTTTCTGACTAGCTGTGTACCGCGATTTCACCGGGTTAGCCGTTCGCGTAAGAATGCCGGGATAAAAGGTATATTCTATGTTCTTTTTCTGATTTCAAACTATATTGGCTTAAAATTTCATCCAGATCGGTTCACCGGTTAAGACGTGAAAACAGGACAGAGTAAATTAGTAAGTGCGCTGCTTCACAAGAAACCATAGAGCATAGTTAGTCCATGATATAAAACTACTTCAATTCAGGTATTTTAAATACAAAAAGAAAGTGCTAAATTAACTCACAAATATTCGAATAACAAAGTCGTTATGCAAATTGTCTTCAAAGTTTTCAATTACGGTGTACCATTAGCTGTTGAATATACTTATTTCGTTTTAAAGTTTATTCCCACCTTTAAATTAACTCAGTGATATTAAAAATACTCAAATGCTAAATTCAAATCTTGGCAGTTAAAGTATTTTTAATATCATTACTTTCATCTTTAGTTTCATGCTTGTGGAATTTTTAAATAAGCTCTTTCAAGAATTTATAAAAATATATGAGTATTACTACTAATATGGTTTTTATTTCAAGTCTCTTTTAAAAGTTTTGTTTGCAATATCTTTGTTGTATTAATGCAGGAACACAATTTGTTCACTCTATGACAATATTTCATATCGTCACAATATTGATATTTGTATATAGTTCAGATAGTTAAAATATAAAACATTTAGATTGATGGTTTTTTGAAACGATACGAAAATAATATGGTAGCTATCATAAATCACGATAGTACAAAAAAACTAAAATAAAATCTTGTATTTTTTTCAAATATTATTTACGGTTAATTTATGTGACACACGTACTATATGCAATAATTAAATTAGTTGTTTGTTGGCTTCAGGCTTACTCCTTTCCAAAAATTTGTACGTGATGATTCTTGATTTTACCCAGACATAGTTCACGAAACGAGTGTACGCTATTTTCAATCAATTTATTAATTTTTATTGTATAATTTATCCAGCTTCAATTAATAGAAATGTTATAATTTTATAATATGAATATTTAATGTACTTAAATTAACGCCTTATAATGTAAATGTTGTAACTTCCTGAAATTAAAGGTGTGCAATACAGTGTTAATGTAAGCTATTGTATGAATGTAATGTGTGTCCTTTGTTGATTGTTCTATAATAAATAAATACAAGCATAGTAGTATTAACTGTGATCTGTTATTTGACCTGCGTAACCTTTTTCATGAATCCGTCATATTCGAATCATAATTAGAAAGAATATTTTAAATTAATTCCGTAGTTTAAAAAATAATTGCATAAAGAAACACATAAATCAAGAAAAATGAAATTAAACGGGAATTGTAAAAGTATAACTTTACAGCCTGTATTTCCACCACATCCCTCTCCCATCCTGTTCTACACCTCTCCCAACTTCCTATCATTAATCCTCTCCTTATCCCCTCCCCTTCCTCCAAGCCGGCAAGGTATCTGCGACACTCCTATGTTGCAGATGTTCATGGGCTGCGGTCAGTCACTTAACATCAGGTGAACCGCATGCCCCGCTTGCCTGCTTTGACATAAAAAAAAATACTAACCTGACAAGCATCCTTCCCACCTTCAGGCAGACCAGCACAAAGCATGGAGTTGGTGATTTTATACAACGGTGAATACGCGTGCTGGCACATGGCCTCGCTCACTGTCGGTACTGACACGATCTGAAGAGTTTGGGGAGAGCCACCGCCTTCCTGAAACAAGATCATACTTCAATATAAATTTGGTTTGGAAAAACTTGATAGGCAATTTTTTTCAATGTTTAAATAAATTCAAAGAGCTGTTTCAATTATTGAACGCAAACGTACTAAACTTTTTTTAAAATTGGAATATTAGTAGTAAATTGGTATATGCCACATTCTGCCTGTGTGACGTGCCAAGATTATATAATCTACATTTCTCCGATCTCTCTCCGATCGTATTTTCTTTACGTCATCATGGAGATGGGACGTAAAGCCTGATAATACCTGATAATGAAAATAAAGGAATATATAGTGCACTTGTGTTTGCGCACTATAATATCTCCTGAACATTTGGCTATTCTCTGCAAATATTTTCCGTCGTGGCCGAGAACTAATCAGGCGGAACATATAACTCGTCACCAGTCCGGATTGATAAAGGTTTTTTTTTACACTTTAATACAACTTGCCCACAAAATACCCCATCCAATGACAATTGTCACCTCTCCGTATTCAATTTCTTCATCCTGTTCACATAAGTCTTTATGAGCTACACGTTCATTGAACTCAATAAGCTTTGAGAGCCAGATCAAGCCTTCATCATAGTCAATTCTGCTGTAGATGAAGAAGATTGTTTATACTTCAAATGCAAGGCTTACCCTCAAATTCCCCCATCCAGTGACAATCGTCTCCTCTCCATCTGCAATTTCCTCATCCTGCTCATACAAGTCTATAGGAGCTGTACGTTCACTTAACTCAATGGGCTTTGAGAGCCAGAGCACGCCTTTATCACAGTCCACCCTTTTTAAAGTGAAGTTGAAATGCAAGACTTACCCTCAAATTCCCCCATCCAGTGACAATCGTCTCCTCTCCATCTGCAATTTCCTCATCCTGCTCATACAAGTCTATAGGAGCAGCGCGTTCACTAAACTCAATGGGCTTTGACAGCCAGAGCACGCCTATATCACAGTCCACCCTTTTTAAATTGAAGTTGAAATGCAAGACTTACCCTCAAATTCCCCCATCCAGTGACAATCGTCTCCTCTCCATCTGCAATTTCCTCATCCTGCTCATACAAGTCTATAGGAGCAGCGCGTTCACTAAACTCAATGGGCTTTGACAGCCAGAGCACGCCTATATCACAGTCCACCCTTTTTAAAGTGAAATTGGAATGCAAGACTTACCCTCAAATTCCCCCATCCAGTGACAATCGTCTCCTCCCCATCTGCAATTTCCTCATCCTGCTCATATAAGTCTATAGGAGCAGCGCGTTCACTAAACTCAATGGGCTTTGACAGCCAGAGCACGCCTATATCACAGTCCATCCTTTTTTAGGTGCAGTTATAATACAAGACTTACCCTCAAATTTCCCCATCCAGTGACAATCGTCTCCTCCCCATCTGCAATTTCCTCATCCTGCTCATACAAGTCTATAGGAGCTGCACGTTCACTAAACTCAATGGGCTTTGACAGCCAGAGCACGCCTATATCACAGTCCATCCTTTTTTAGGTGCAGTTATAATACAAGACTTACCCTCAAATTTCCCCATCCAGTGACAATCGTCTCCTCTCCATCTGCAATTTCCTCATCCTGCTCATACAAGTCTATAGGAGCTGCACGTTCACTAAACTCAATGGGCTTCGAGAGCCAGAGCACGCCTATATCACAGTCCATCCTGCTGTACGTGAAGTTGGAGTGATAGAGGTAGTCCCCAACTGGGTATAACTCGCCGCCAGTACGGCTGGAGGAAGAACCGGCGCGAATTTGCAGGCTGCTTGGGAGGGCCCTGGAAATAAATTATCTTCTGATTTAATGTTCCTAAATCTAAATTTTTCTGAAGGACTTGATATGAAATCCTTTCCTCCTTCGACCACCTTGGGGTGAAAACACTTGGCACTTGGCAAATGCGGCCGTGAGATACTATTTATCGGCCTCGTAGGTCACGAACGTAAGTGTCGACGAGATGCTATATAAATCATCTGTTGATGAATATAAAGATGCTATATAAAGATGCAAAGGCATATGATGATGATATCCCTATTAAGGTACATGCTATCAACAATCCTTCCGATTCTTCTTTGAAAACAACCAAATTTCTGTGCACAAATAGATAAAAAAAATGTTTCAATTATTTATTTGTAGCAGCAGTTTTACAACATACAAATTGTTTCCTTGGAACATGGAAAATACAACTAGTACCCTGTTTGTTGTTATATGATACATATTCGTGCATTACGATGTGATCAATATACGATAATAATAATTTAATTAGACAAAATTCAGTCTCATCTTTTTGTAGGATTTAAGCTCGTTGAAAATAATTTAACACACAAAAATATCACAAACTAGGACCCGAAGTAGGGGAAGGGGGGGCATAACGGGGCCACGAGGCACGACGGGGCCACCAGCAAATACAAATAACTATGCACACTAGATGTATATTGCTTTTGCTAAAAGGTGGCCAATCCGCACCAGTCTTCAGCCCGACAGGGACCGGCGTACAAATTGCACGCGTTTTTTTTTAACGACAGATAGTTGTTTTTGACGTCATTTCATCTTATTTTGTGTGGTTACGAAAACGAATGTCAAAAGGTAAGTGTTAAGATTATTACTATAGTTTCTTAACATTCTTAACATGTATTCTGCCAAAAGTACTTATTGATATGGTTTAAACAGAATAAATGTTGCCGTGTATAATTATTTTTTCTTGATTATTTTAAATAATGCTAGATATGGGGGCATAACGGAGGCATAGCTATGGGGTAGGATGGGGTACCATTGCACCTCCTAATTACTGTCCCTGTTATACACCTGTTTGTAAGTAAGTGATAATCTAAAGAAATGTTTTGTTTATTAACTAATAAAATTATTTTTTTAGGTAAAAAACATGGTACGAACATAGAAAAAGAAAACTACGAGAGGCAGTTGGTCTGTAGAAAGCATGAAAAACACAATTTATGCAGTCTTAAGCAAAACAGCAGGCTACAGAGAAGCAGTTCAATTATACAGTGTTCCGCAGACCACACTAGAGCGTCACATCGCCAAAATAAAGAAGGGCGAGGCGTTCTTCCTTCAACCCCTTACAAAAAGGAATTAGAGGAACGTGAACAAGTTAAGCGGACGAAAAAGTGTTCAAACCCAAAATATCATCGGTTGAAGA
>LQNK01002041.1:19170-40640 GCA_001586405.1 Phoebis sennae
CAAAAATCGTGCAACCACTGTATGATTTTAACACTGCCCAAACTAAGCAAAGATCGAGCCCACACCATTATCAAAAATTTCAAGAACAAGCTATCGACACTTGAAACCTTTTAGTGTACGAATGTGTCTCGAAAATATCCCAAAGATAAGCGGGTTGGTTTCTCATGTCGTAATCAAATTTATTTCCAAAGTATATTTTTCAAAATCTTATCAGCTTTTGTTGACGCAAATGCCCGCGTCAATATATTTATCTTTAGAATAATTTATTTTTTTGGTAGTGGTAGGTATATACCTGTTTTTTAAGTCAGGTCACTTAGCTATCTGGATTATCTGTCGTAAAACAAGTCATACCAATATCAATATAAAGACTATCATATAGTCTTTATAATATTATTATTTCCCTATTTCTGATGACAAACTAAATAAATAATTAATCTTTATTTGCCAGAAACGCGGTATGAAGTAAATAAATTATATTAAATTAACAAAACTTAATTTATTTTTTACATGTTTAGGAACATGTTCTGAATGCCCTGTAAACAAATTAAACGCTATGTATCACCTTATATTTGATTCAATTAAATGAGATTATACAATTCATTACAAAGAATCAGTAAAGACTAATTTCTTCCCTTCATTCCAGACACCACAGACCACGTGCTCCTCAACGTACCTGTAAACGCCACCGTGCTAGAGGGAAGCTGCGCCAACGACACCCAGTGGCTGAAGCTGGGATGGCCCGTGGAGGGAGCCAACGCGAGCAACACCATGCTGATCGTGTTCTCCGTCAACGCCACCACCAAGCTGTATGCCCTCCAGAACTTGAACGTGTCTCTGGTACCTGAAGTGTTCAACAATGCATGTAAGTATCCCATATATGATGGATCTTCTTGAGTAAAGTTCAGCCTGCTTGTTGAAGTTGTCATTGTCAGCAACACTATGCTGAACGTGTTTTCCGTTGAGGCCATCACCAAGTTTCTGCTGGTTATGACCGCGTCTTAAATTGTTACTACCTGATCACCTTTTCGTAATGTCTATTTTTTGTTGTTATTAATATTGTGGTGTTTATTCCAGCATTCAAAGAGCCAGTGGAGTTATGGCACGGTCCCGAATGGCGCACGCCGGTGGCTTCTTCGTACCGCTGCACGCCCGTCACCCGCCTCAACATGACCGCCGAGAGCACCAGCGTGGTGGCCAGCCTCGCCGTCAGCCAGCTGCAGGAGGAGGCCTTCCGCACCGCCACCAACACGGCCTTCAGCGCGGGTAACACACACATACACACACTCGGAGCACCAGCGTGTTGGCCAGCCGCACAACATACACGCACACACCTATACATACACACTCACCCACATACACTCACGCACACACCTATACATACACACTCACCCACATACACTCACGCACACGCCCCCACATACACACACACACGCCCCCTCACACACACACACACACACGCCCCCTTACACACACACAAACCATACCAGTAATCAACAAAAAATGTATCCATATTACATCGACTATCATATTTACTTCAACTATTCGCCGGGTTTCCGTGAAAATATAAATACTCAAGATTTACTTATACATACAAACACAATCGTTGGGCCATCTCAACTCGAGACTTTGATCTGCTGGGCTTCAAATATACCGCTAAACATTAGTCTTCTTTATTAAGGAGTTAGAACAGACATTCCAGATATAGATGAATCTTACAACTCATACGCAATATAACTTAAAATATCATACGAGATTACTATACAATCTGCACTCTAAATAGCACGTTTAAATAATAGTATTTTACGCCAGTGGAGATTACACCGCTTGTACTACATTGACTTTTGACCTTGATATAAGCATATCGCAACATTAGCAATTACAAATTAATATCTAGAAATGGTATATTACACAGAAAAATCGGCACTAATATTATAAAGAGGAAAGATTTTATGTTTGTTTGAATTGAATAGGCTCCGAAACTACGGAACTGATTTGAAAAATTATTTTTCTATATTATGCATGAAGGAAATAGCCTATATAACATTGTGCTACGGGAGCGAAGCCGCGTGGAACAGTTAGTTAATATCTAAATTCAATTTGTGGATAAAATCCAAATAAAAATAAATAAAAGGTCAAAATTGTTTTTACTTTTGTTAAAAAAAGTAAACTAAATTTCAAGGCACTTATTTTTATAACACACTTGACCAAACAAGTAAAAAAAGTTTTTGTGATAAAATTGTACCTCGTTTTTGAACACTTTAGGCAAAAATACATTTAAAACGAATGTCTCTAAAATTAAATAAAATCTATAATGAAATTATTAATAATGAACGTTATTGAACGATATCTCTCCATGGTTATTGATAACGGTTGTATGTATAGCTTTATTTTATTTCCTGTATTTGTGTGTATTTAAATTAATATGGGGAAATGTATATAAAATACTGTTACATTTTATTCAATATGTTTTAATAATAAAAATAGAGGTCGTTCGTTATGAATCGATTTTGAGGTTATTATTTGAAGCGTTTTTTTATGTGTGTACATAATATTATGTAGTCAGGGTTTAAATGTCATAAAATCGTGGTCTTCGTTCATAGACAATTTAAGCGGTTTGGTTTGTGTATCAAGGAAATATCTGAAGTGCCTTGAAAATTAGTAAGACGAGATAGTTAGTTTCTCGTGTAAGACTTTTCTTGATCTTTGAGTAGATTATTTTTAAATTGGAATAAAAATTCATCAATTCTTTTATTCACCTTGCATTGTGTTTATTTCGCGTAACGTTTAATGTAATTTATAATGCAATCGCTTCAATTTCGTGACAATTACTCCAAATATACCTTCGCTGTTAATGTCGTGTGTATATTTATGGTATATACATTGTGGTATTTTAGTCGAGGGACGCATAAAAACCAAAAATTCAAGATTGTTCCGATCTCATAAAAATAAGCATAAATACACATTTTGACAGTAAAAGTCAATACAAAGTTCAACTGTTCCAGAGGTTTCCTAAATAGAAAAGCAAACTTTCAATGCCATATATTTTTTTCCGTCTAATGCCTAGAGAATAAAAATTTAATGCTTTGAAATGAAAGTCAGTTGTGTTGCCCTATGTAATGTGCGTTATTTATTCTATGTGTTGCCCTGTGTAATGTGTATAATTATTATTGGTGTCGTGCAGCCCGCGAGTGCGGCGGCGGCGACGTGCCGGACGCGGTGCCGATCGCGGTGGGGTGCGCGCTGGGCGGGCTGGTGGTGGTGGTGCTGGCCGCCTACCTCGTGGGCCGCCGCCGCTCCGCCGCCAGAGGATACCTCTCCATGTAAACCGTACGTGAGTATGCTTTATTGTTGTTTATTTATTCACTTTGCAGGTGCAATAGTGCGCTTAAAGCTAGCAAACGTGAGTCTACTCCGGCGTTGCTCGGGCGTAGCATCCTTCCAAAGTCGGTCATTTTCTGCTCAGTCATTTTGGCGCAGTGGATACGTCAGTGTCTATTACGCTGGAGTGTGGTGTGGGTTCGATTCCCACGGGTAGAAAATTATGATGTGATGAACCACGGAATAGAAAAAACAAGTGAAAGTGCCCTGCTGCTCTAGCCTGCGACTTAACTTTGTACATTTGTACAACATTGGTCCAGTCGCTATTCGCTACTTGATGTGACTCTTGTTTTCTATTCCGTGTGATGAACATTGTAATTTTCTACTTACTCAAATATTATGTATGTAAGGATTTCAATGTGTATGTATAGTTTAGCATATACCTACAATATCCCAAAATAATTCCTATATTTTGCCATTACAGATCGCGTGTAAACCGTCATCGTGCGTAGTAAAAACAATAGAAATCTGATTAAACACATTACTAGCCTACAGTAAAATATTCAAATGTCATGTATTGCTCAAACAGCGTCACAGTATGACCACAAAGAGAAGTACAAGAGTCAATCTCGTTATGTACTTCACCTAACATACCTACACACAGACAGACGCGTGTGTTCCGAAGCGATCCCAGATATCGTGTCGGTGAACCGTGTCTATATGTGCGTGACTCAAGCACGCTTTATATAAGATTGACTCTTGTACTTGTATTTTGTGGTAAGCTTTCCGAAGAATCGACGCTTGATAGAAAAATTCCTAAAAATATGTAATGTGTAGATAGAACGTAGAGTAAATATAGATATTCTTGTAATTGGATTATATGCATAATTAATAGTTTTCTTTAAGTTAGAAAACAGTGATTATTTCAGTTTTGTTGGTTATCGATATGGTGTACTAATCCGTATTTTATAAGAATTCATTTGATTTGTAAGGTTTGTGTAATTTTTATTTGATTGTAAAATAAATGTGGGATTTTAATGTTTCTGGTTTTAATCAAATTCGACTAACTAATCTTTTGGTCCAATAGTGTAGTTATATTTTTCATCCAGTGTATAACTCTCAAACGGTCTCTTTTATTTAATTACTCTGTAATTTTATTCAGATTATATTTTTTTATAAATTTTCTGGCAACATTGTTTAATGTCTGTATCGATAAGTAACAAGACGTAATTGAATTGTAAGCTTGTATCGTCTCAATTATAAATTATTTCCAAAGATGTAACGTTATACCGCAGTATAACAATAATTTCTTTTGGTGTCCGTTATATAAACTTTATTATAGATATGTGATAATTAAATAGTAATATGCAATATTTATCAAATAATACTGTTGGTGTTATGTAATTCTAAAGTGGTAGATTTTTTTTGCATTGGAATTTTTTATTTTTTTTTATTTTTATAGTTTTAAAATTTTTAACAGAGGGTAGATGTTGCATATTATTATAATTTAATTAGCGACGTAGTTCGCATAGTACTGACTTCAGGGTTGGGCGTTCAAAGTCGCTTAGTGGTTTCATTTTTATTACACATTTTCTTTTTTAATTAATAAATATCTCACGCCTTAATAAAGTACAAATGGATCCGAAATATTATAGGATTTTCATATTTTAGTAGTGCAAAAACGGACTTATGTATGATTCTTTGAATCTCAACTTCTGCAAACCCCCCTTTTTATTATAATATTAATATTACCCCCTAAGCGACAAAAACAATGTAAAAGAAAAAATTAAACATTTTTTATTGCCAAAATTGTTTTATTACAAATCCCTAATACAATAAATATATACTTTATTATATACAATACTTATGTACAATCTTAATATTATTGAACACTTAAGAATGTACAGTATGTCCCCACTAAACAAAAAATATATAGAGTATTATACTTTTTCTACACGTAATAAATTTGTAACAAAACATAATATTCTTGTTAAAAAAGATGTGATGTCCAAATATTCAATGGATGCTTAACTTTGGGAGATGTTTAAAGCTAGGTCGGTATCGTACGCATTGTAAAATTATTTCTATAAAAAATGCGTTCCGTGAGATGCGAACACGTGGACGCACTTGTGTGATATTACAATATTTAACTACAATACGACATTACAATATTACAGACAAACAATATTACGATCTGTCAAATACGATGCAAATAATACCAACTGTGTTTCTCCCTTTATTAAAGTGATAAAGCAAGTTTGGTGTTTACAAACTCACGAGTTCAATATCATTTTAGTTTTAACTAGACCCCTTTTCACAAATGCGATTCGAATTGGTATCGAAAATCGGAACAAGATTCATACAAATTTCGACGGACGGTCTTCGTTCAAACCCGATTCGGATTTGTGAATCGGTACCCAGGTGGATCCAAGTTGGTCCTATAGGTTTGTTTGACACAATAATACCTGTTAGGCATTCTAACGGCCGTTTTCAATGTACCAAAAATTACAGATATTGTTACCTCAGATTATATGACGTAAGATTGGCAAAAGTCAGCAAAGGCTATCCGTCGACAGCATATTGAAATGAAAGTAAGTGCAAATAAATACATGTCTGACTTTCGTTAGCAAAACAAGGGATAGATAGAATATTGAAAACGGTCGTTGATTGTTTACAAAATTAAAAAGACAAAAATAAAGTTTTAGAGTGAAGTACAAAAATCAACCCCGACATTAATAAACTAATATGAACATAAGATTAAAAATATTGCGTAGTGGGGACATCCCTGATAGCTTGATTGAATTTGCATTTACCTATTAAAGCTGATCCCTATATTACGTTATGTACATTGGTGTTATATTTGCGACACATAAATGCAAAACTATACTGGTACAAATATGATCGACTGAAGCTTAAAACAAAACTTGATACACACTTATAATTAGTTAAAATAGGTATATTTCTCTTGATTGTGCGTTAAAAAAGGAGGTTATAAATTCTGACATTTAGTTTTGGCGCCAATTGCTTTTTTTTCAAAATTAGAATGTAGTGACGTACAAGTTAAAGATTTGGGTAAATAAAAGTTTATGGCAATATTGGTTCATCCCAATGAAGTTTGTTATGAATCTTTATTTTTAATTTATTAGAAATTCAATTATTTTATATATGTGTGGGACTATACATATACTATTGTTTGTATTTGTGCGTGGGATTATTAAATTTAATTTTGTACTGGAGTCATATTATGGCAAGAATGACCTAATAAAAATTAGGACTGTAATTATAGATGTGTTTAAATTAACTTATATTAGATTTATTATAACTGAATACTGGTTTGTGACATAGTTTCTACCTATTTATATACACGAGTTTAAGTTCTAGCTAATATGTCAAACACTGTTTTACAACTTTAGTGATGGGCTAGGTGTGATCACAGCTATGATGTTTAGTTCTTATAAAAATCCTTCGTCTTAATACCTCTTAATTGTTGAATATTGTGATACTTTGTTGTCTGTGCGTAGTAAATTATATTCAGTATTATTTTTCTTATTTAAATTTATAATAAATAGCCTCTTGACAGCCTCGTTGTTGTTCTATATTTTAAGTATTTTTGTGCAAGTTTTTCTAATATATTTTATGTATAATGCGTTCAATCTAAGAACTTAAGTATATCGCTGGAACATATAATTATAAACTACAATGACTGTTTTTAAACTACTTATTTATATAATACAAATGCTTATACAATTATTTATTAAATTATTAATTTGTAATCTCTAAATGGATTCAATCCAGGCACTTCAAGACTTTATAACTTTACTTAAGTACTTATTTAAGTAAAACGTCTATAATTTCAACGAAACATCGTTTTTTGTAAAAGGATTTAGTTGTCATTTTCATCCATTTACAAACGTTTCTATGTCATCTTAAAACAATGACATTACGGCCCGTATTAATAAACCGATCTCAGACTTGAGTATGCTCTTGAGATGACATTTGTGACGTTGCACTGTATTCTGTTCTGTTCAGTGCAACGTCACAAATGTCATCTCAAGAGCATACTCAAGTCTGAGATCGGTTTATTAATACGGGCCTACGTTTGTTTATCTCATTTATTCGAGGAGGACAGACACTCCTTTCAAACTATATCCTTCCTTGTCTTGCATTGAGTACATTCGCACTTAAGTGCACTATGAAGTGGGGCAAGAGTCCAAAAGCACGTGGTGTAGTGACTCCATGGCCGGCCAATCCTTTTTCACTCCCCCCACTGACACTTCCCGTATGCATCCCTTGAAGTTTTCTCTGCTGTCTGCTGCGTCTGCTGCGCCTTCTGAAATAAAAACATTTCGTTGGTGAATATTAACAGTTAAGATCAAGCATTTTTGGTCTATGGTTTATTCAAATTCAAATTCTTTATTTTTCCAAATTGTCTTTTTTGAAATATGTATACATATTTATAGAGATTGGCAGCCACATTTGTTTGGAATATATTGTACAAGTAACTAAATAAAACTTGTATTGTAATGGTTGTGGCTAATTGTTATATGGTACGCCTATATCTATGTATGTCTGCACGCTGACTAATTACTGATAATTCTGAGTGGCGTACCATCAGTAGCGCGCTGTCTTGCTGTTTGTATAACATGTATTTGACTGCCTCGTTAGTCTAGTGTCACCATAAAGCCGTCGGTCCTGCGCCCGATCTCTCTCTGGTCGTGTCGGCATGCCGTCCCGTCGTGTTATGAGAGAAAAGTAATAAAAAAGTATCTGTTGAGATCGACCACCATGGCCGAAATCGGTCAGGGGAGCTATTATTATTAATGTACCTGGTAGTCCAGCAATATACAACGGCGTGGCGACCGGCGCATCAACATTGAACAGCGTGGTGGTAGCCGCCCGCTCCTCCGTGCCTCCGTCGAGCGACAACGCGAGCGCTCGCGGCGACACGCGCGCGGTGACTGCGTGCCAGGCGCCGTCGCACGCGGGCGAACCGCGCCACTCTGCTCGCGCGCCGGAGACGCTCAGTACAACCTATTGAATAAACGATGTATTACAATTCTGTTTTTGGGTGTGCAGAAATCTTCTAGCTGCATTTTCTATTGGGGACAGATGGGACAGTACCGTCTTGAGACACTGGATCAAAATACATGTCATTCGGTTTGTAAAGTTTTGTGTAATTGTTTATGTTTACTGATTGTTTTTTGTAATTAATATTAACATAGTTATAAGCAAGTTTACTAACAAATTAAGGATGTAATATCTGAATTATAATAATAAAAAAAAATCCCAATTATATTATATTATTAATTTATTTGGTAGGGATATGCAGTTTCTTTCTCATGTTATCGTTGGACAAAGTTTTTCATACTTACAAACATACAATCGCTCGGCCATCTCAACTCTGACACCTTGCTTTGCTCAATAATTTTCTTGTAATTGTTTTCAAGTATCTAGTCCAGGGATGGCGAACCAATGGCACGCGTGCCAAAGATGGACATGCCAAAGATGTACGGGCTGAGACGGAACCCGCACAGTGGGGATTTTCGGGATAAGTGGACTGTATATTGATAGGTCGCGTAAAGCGCTGATCCGGCGATTTCGTGGAAGCCAGTACATAGTTAAAGGCAACTTACAACACCATTCTTGAGCTCGAGCGTGGCTCCCCCTCCCGCCATGATGAGTCCGTTGGCCGCCAGCGAGCGGAACTGCAGCCGCACCTCCACCGTCTCCGACTCCTCGCTCCACCACTTGCTGGACCACACTGCGTATGCGTCTCCTACAACAAGGTATTTTTTTATGTTATAGCAGGCAAGCGGGGCATACGGTTCACCTGATGTTAAGTGACTGACCGCAGCCCATGAACATCTGCAACATGAAGTCATGCAGATGCCTTGCCGGCTTGAAGGAAGGGGAGGATAAGGATAAGAACAGGATTAATGATAGGAAGTTGGGAGAGGAGTAAGACAGGACGGAAGAGGAAAGGGATGGGAATACAGGCCTCCGGGCACCCGCTCACCGAACGAAACACAGAGCAATACTGCTTCACGCCGGTCTTCTGCTGGGGGGGTGGTACATACTCCGGTGCGAGCTTGGCCCAATCGTGCAATGCTCGACTCCAGTACGCAAAGTATTTTGTTATTTTTATTTTATTTTAAATCTTACATTTTTATTACAGGCTTAGTTGGCCAAGAAATAAGTTTATACAGCGACCTAGAAACTTATATCTCATAATAAATATTTGTACACCTTTATTTCACTTAAAGGAGTGCACGGCGTTTGTATAAATTGGACATCTTTTACAGTTTAAATAATTTAATTGATATGTAATACATTTCGAACAATTAAAGTAATGCAAGATTTTTATAATACATATTTAAATTAGATATTTCAATGGGAAATCGTATTTTAGGGCAAAATCTGAATAAAGAAATATTTAACCGCTTCTTAGGAATCACAACTCAGTTTATCATATAACAGTTTTGTCTTCACAAAAAGATCAGGAAGAAATATTCTCTCGCGTCTTTTGTTCATTTCCTCTTATAGCCGTGCTAACTAATTTATATGGCATATAAGAACTAATAGGTCAGTCTGTATTGACTAGTATGCGTGAAAGCGAGAAAGAAAGAAAAGCATATTTATTTAGACACACACAATAACAGATTATAAATAACAAACAATAGGTATATAGCCACCATGGAGGTTGCAGTGTGTGCTTAAAAGGGATACCACTCAGGATATTTGCTGCTATAATAGCCATAACACTGATTTTCGGTGGCACCGATATTGGCAGTTTAAATATCAGTCGTGAATACTGTTATAATCTTAACATATATAAATTACGAGTCAGTGTTTGTCCGCGATGGACTTCTAAGTTACATAACCGATTTTAACCAAATTTTACACATCGTCTGCAGGTTGATCCAATTTGAAAGATAGGATAGTAGTTTAGGCGTGTGGAGCCGCGGGCGGAAAGCTGGTACATGATAAATATATACAAAATTACCTGCGAAGTACGCGCCCCGTTCAACGCTCGGGAAGCATTGCCCAACCGCGGCGTGCGCGCGCGCATCTCGCACTAGATCCTCTGCGCGGCCGCACACCCACACGCGGCGGATGCAGCCCCGTAAGCCGCCTGCTCGGGTTACCTGAATGATATTTAATTATTCATTATTCAGTAATTCTTCCTTAGATAATTTATATTTTGTATGTATCGTTACCTCTTGGTGGATGTTGATTTACTCGTATGTATAGAAAAACACTAAGTTATTTATTTCCTATATAATTATTATTGTGTAGGAAATAAACAATTTATTCACAAATTAGACCGGTTTCGAATACCATCTTCGGTCATTTAACAGAATATTAAGTTAAGTTCGCTAAATGTACTTTGATTGTAGACAAAAGTGTAATATACTATAAATAAAAGCAAATTATTCTTTATTGAAATTAAAGGGAATTTTTTTAGAATTGTCAATTTTTTTATTTTACCACCAGTTCGTATAAAATATGCATGTTACACCTACGTGTAGCACTTCGACATATTCAGATATGCACGGCGTGAAAGCTTTTGTTAGTAAACTTTTAAATTAACGCGTTTTATAAATAAAAACTTTTTTGTCCATTTAAAAAAAATCTAAAACATTAGTTTTTAATCTTAGAATAATATCACGTCAGAATAGGAAAAGAAGTAGGGTAGTAGGATATTATTGACTTACCGCCGGTGGCACATTGGGTAGCGGCGCTGGTAACCCTCCGATGTAGATGCGTGCGGCCCTCGAGTGCGGGGGAGCGCGGGCGGTGGCCGCCGCGCCGCCGTGCGACAGAGCGAGACGACTGCGTGAGATGCGCACTGATATCTGTGCAGTCAAAATGTTAATAACCCTTAACCTAGTCGTCGAAATTCAACCTTAGTAAATTTATTTATTTATTTATTTTATTTTATTTTATTTTATTTTATTTTATTTTATTTATTTTATTTATTCAGATAACGAAGACCCAATACATGGTAAAATTGAATTTTAATTTAATTTATGTCACTACTGTCTATCGACAAAATGAATAACAAAAGAAACAATTTGACAACAGAGTATGTATGTGTGTATAAAGACAGTTCGGTCACTCAGTCGTCGAAATTTAACCATAGTAAATTTAAATTTAATTTATGTCACTACTCTGTCTATCGACAAAATGAAAAACAAAAGGAACAATTTGACCTTAGAGTATGTATGCGTGTACAAATACTTGTGTATGTATGTGTGAAGTGCATGGTAGTGTGTGTAATGTTTTATTTATGACATGAAATCAATGTGAGCATAATTGTAATACCATTTTATAAATAAAAATATCTAAATTAAAGTTATGTTTCATTTTCCTATTCTTAAATTCCTTCTCTTGAAGGACATAACAAATACAATTATGTCCTTCTAGAGGGCGATTTTAAATTGATAATTAGATATAAGAAAGTAGCACCAGTGACGGAAAAATTAAGGAGTAACAGATTAGCGTGGTATGAGCATGTCATGAGAAGGGAAGAAGAGCATGTAGTTAGGAAAGTATTGGATATTAATGTGGATGGAGTGAGAGGTAGAGGGAGACCGAAGAAAGTGTGGATGGATTGTGTGAATAAAGATATGAGTGTGAAAGGTGTGACTAAGGAGATGACGGCTGATAGAGGAGCAAGGAAAAAAAACACATGTTGTGCCGACCCCACCTAGTGGGATAAGGGCAGGAGAAAGAGATATAATAATTAACTCACCGATCTCCAAGTGCCATCAGCTAGTACAGTTGGTAGAGTGACCTCCTTCCTCTTGCGCCCGCGCACCACCAGCCGCGCTTTGCCCTCGTGTAGTAAAAGGGCTGTGTAATGCTTTGGTTTGAGTTTGGAGCCCTGGAATAAAACGCAATATTTATCAGAATTTTCAAACAATCCTTCCTTACTAATAATTAAATATCAATATTCTGGGACATTTAACACTACGCCATCTACATAACTGATAGACATACTTAAACATACTTTTCTTATATACATACATCCTATAGATAGATAAACACCGTAACAAATTACAATGTTCATCACATAGTAATTTTCTACTTGTGGGGATCGAACCCACACCCTTCGACGCCATAAATGAATCATCAATGAAATATTATGGCCACATCCACTGCTCCAATCAGGTCGTCAAATCCTTACTTCCTTACTTTTACTTTTAATACTATAAGTGAATGCGAAAGTAACTTTATGTCTCATCTTCACGCCTAAACTAGGTACTGATCCGATTTGGATGAAATTTTGCACAGAGATTGTTTGTAAGGGATAACTTTTATCCCGGAATTCCCACGGGCACATACCGGTATCAAGAACACCAGGCCCTCAGTGGCGAAGGTCCTCAACTGCAGCGTGATGGAGAACTCGGCCTTCGCCCCCTGCCGCGGCAGCTTCAGCGACGCGTAGCTGCCGGGGGCATCCCCGAACTTGACTGCACCCGCTTCCACGGTGTACGATGACATCTGTTAACCATAAAAGGTTTTAAGTAATGTAAATGTGCCACATTACGAGACATTAAGGCATATTAACCACAAATCTTGCTATTTTATTGAATATCAAATTTACTTCGTGGTAAATTAGATAGAAATATGGTTGCAATAATTAAATTCTTGTCTTCGACGTAGCGGTAATAATGAGCTTAACTAAAGTGAGCCGAATAGAATCTAACTTAGGTAAGCGCTCTATCGAAAATTATAGAATAATAATAATGAGATATAGCAATATGTATCTTAAAATAATATTAGTTCACTCTTCTGTGTTGTCTTTTTAATTATTTTTTTTATACTTGGTGATGCGATGTCTAGTTCGGAGCGAACTTAGTATACCTTGGTACAGAGCGCCGCAGAGTCAGCCTGTGGTTCTGGGGGCGGGTCCCCGCGCGTGCCCCCCTCCGCCCGCCCTACACGAGCGTCGCCCCACACTGTGCCTTCTTCCAGACCTAGTAACCTGCAAGGAAGCATACCGTATAGATTCAGGTGACACTTAAATAAATAAATAAAATAAAATTTTATTGTTCCACCAAACAAAAAAAAACAATTATACATATTAAGTAACTTAGCCTTTATTAGTGGGAGAAAAAGATGTGTCAGCTATGCTATTCCAGATTGACAATTTTATAATTTCTGACCAAAATTTGGTTAAAACTTAAGATATTTTGGTCAAAGAGCAAAGAGTGTGCCAAAATACTTAAGATAAGTATGTTACGCAAATATAGTTGACACAATTCATCAAAGTCATATATCTATTAGTAGAATAAGCATTTTATAAAATTTTACAAAGTCTCATCATTTCATTAACTTCAATAATGATTTTTAACACCGTAACAAGAAAGTGTTTGACCAAGGTTTTACCTGGTGGAAAATGATAGGTCGAGGATGGAACACACTTTCTTATGAAATATCTGTTCACATTAGCCTTTAATTTTTCAGATGGTTTCTAGGGAAGTTATATATATTATAAAAAAAATAATTTATGAGTAGGTAGGTCATAACTCATAAGCATTAAATTAATAATACACTGTTTCATAACTATGCAATGAAAAAAAAAAAAATAAAAAAAAACTTACGTAGAATCGACAATGAAATCCATAATCGTCCCAACAAAGGATTGCGTCGGCAGCTCAATACTCGTGGAGCGCTGCGAGGGCGGAGCACCCCCCAGGTACAGGCCGCGGGGGCGCGGGGCGAAGCCTCCGCCGGTGAGAGCTGCAGTACCCATTAGTTTCTCATCCAGCCATACTTCTAACTAAAATATAAAGTTGATTTTGTAAGATATAACAATTTTGGTCCATTTTTACGAATACATTCATGTTTATTCATGTTATAAGAAATTTTTTTGCCAGCTTTATTAAAAACTAGTTGTTCCGCGCGGCTTCGCTCCCGTAGCATAATGTTATATATAAAGCCTATGTTACTCGTGGATAATGGCGCTTCCAAATGGTGAAAGAATTTTTCAAATCGGTCCAGTAGTTGAGCCTATTCATTACAACCATACAAACAGACGAACAAAGTTATATTCAATTAAAAGTGTTTTCATTGTCATTGTTGATTGAGTACGTGTATCCGACGATTTTCAATTTCCGTTCTTGAGAAGTTAAATAAAATATAAGATTAAGATTTTGGTGGAAGATAATATGTTTTCTCTCTTTTTTATCTTTACTGTGAGATCGTATTATTATATGAGATATATGTTGTGTACCTGTTTGTGTGCTCGCACCAATCTCAGAGCATGCAAGCGGCCGTCGTCGAGTCGCGTACCGTTCGCACGTATCCTCACTTCACCCTTCCCAGCTGTGCCCGACACTTCCAGCTCACCTGGAAAAGATTGACTCTAAAATTAAATTGTCTTGTCAATATATTACATCAATGATGATATTTGGGCCGCTAGACGAATTTTGCTCTAACATGGACCTAACACGGATACTAGCTGCAGCCTGTCGCTTCACTCGCGATTAAATTCAGAATAAAAGTATCCTATCACCTAATTTAGCTAATAGCTTATATGTATGCGAAATTTCATAAAAATCGAGGCACCCAAACATTCAAACATTTTGTAGGAAATAGAGTTTCACAAAAGGTTTTTTTCACATTTTTAATCTGGAGTCGCAGGTCTTAGTCCTAGTTTTATACAAAAAAAAATTTCCCCACTCAATATATATTGTGAGTTTTTATCCTAAATTAATAACAAACAGAGTATTTTTACACAACAAAAACTTACCTTTAACAATAGCCAGAACCAGATAATGTCCATCGTCACCATCATTTTCATCGTCCACCTCATTAGAGCCAGCGACTGGGGCCCGGTACAGCAGCAGGCCTGCAGGTGACCGGGTCCTGAACGAGAGCCCGAGGGAAGACTTGCGTCTGATCGCTGGGGACGGCATCTCTATGTAGCCTTCGCCTTCGAAGATTGCTGATCGTAGGGTCTGAAGAAGTGGATAAGGATGGCAAGTGAGTTTTGCTTTGAAAACAAAATAGTTATTTTTTTTTTAATAAAATTTTATTGTTCCACAAAGAAAAAAAAACCAATTATACATATAAAACAACTTAACCAATCGTCTCAGCTATGCTATTCGAGGTTTAAATGTTGATTTTTCCATTAAGTATGATAAAGTGCCAATTATAGGGACTGTTTTTATTGACTGAAGTGACTATTATTATTTATTATTATCTTCTATTTTTTATTAATTCAAAATAAAAATATGCTAGGACTAAGGATATCATGATTCTAAACAAAATAATTATATTTACGTTCTGTTTTAGCTAATGATTGTATCGAAATGTTTTTTTTATGAAATCGTCTCAATGAACACGATACAGAATAGGCTAATGTGGGTGCTATAAATAACCGTGTTTCATTTTTAAACGTATATTAGTACCCAATAAAAGCGTGGTACATATAAAGGATATATTTTTAAATAAATCCTTTTTTGGTTGCCTAGCAGAGATTGCTTTTTAGTAATACGGCCGGCTTTTGTACGAAGACTTTAACCTGTTTTTTCTGTTTACGCGGCATTAAATACAAACCTTAGTAGTACACCCCGGCTCCACGCCATGTCTATTCGGCGTATCCAACAGATCATACCCCTCTCTGTCCACCGTCAGCGCCCCCATGCACCCCAGCAGCGACGGGACCGTCCCCGGGGGGACTGCCCCCGGCGGTGCGCCCCCCAGCCAGTACTCCGCGGCTTGCAGGTCGGGGAGGAGCGCCGCGCTCTGCACGGGAGGGGAAGGGGAGCCCAGTGTCTCCTCGCCGTTCACACGCAGGCTGCCTGGGGAGGGAACGCTTAAATACGTGCTCTCCATAAATAGCCTATCATTGCCATTTTTCTAGTTACATGTTTTATTTTTTTTTGTTTAAATTTAGTTTAACTTTAGTTCATCCAAGATGAGACTGCCTTCCTTAACACAGGTTTACCTAGCTAAGAAGGCAGAGCCAAATAGACAATAAAATATTTTAGATAATCAGTGATCAAATTTCATGATCACGTTTTGCCTTTGGCTGGGTCATTGCTGAAAAATTACAAGCAATCCGAACCAATATTAACAATAATTAGCATATCACATGTAGTTAGTTTTAGGCCTTTCTCCCATCACGATACGCAGAGGCGACTTGAATTGTACAGCATATATGTATATGTGACCATTGGCAGTTTGGCAAGAATATCTGCCGCAATGCTGAGTTCAATAATATCTGACTCAGGTACACAGCAAAAAATATCTTTGAACGTGGAGTTGTAAACTAGTATCCAGCAAATACTCGACACGAGCATATCAAGTATCGTTATGGGAGAAAGGCCTTAAGCAACCATATTGCTCCACGACACGCTGTGACACAGTACCTCTCTCCAAGCCGTTGAACACCCTCGTGGCCTGCACGTGCGCAGGCGCACCGTCGCAGTGCGAGCCGCTCGACGCGATCTCCAGCCTCGACCCGCCATATTGCACCGCGAACACTACTCGACACGCGCGTAACCAGACACTGACCGAACGATTCTGCAAAATAAAAGTTTTTTTAAATTCCATCCATTAATCTTATCATAGACTAGCTGTCCCGCATAGCTTTGCTCCCGTAATATAATATTAATGGATTATATGATATAAAATATAGTTTATACTCTTGGATAATGCTTTCGAATGCTGAAAGAATTTTTAGAATAGGTCCAGTACTTTTTGAGTCTATTCATTACAATTTTTCCTCTTCATGATAGTAGTGTAGAAAGAATAGCTAAACATTTGTAAAGTAAATAAAAAGACTGGTTGTAGAAATTATATCATTATAGCTATGACATTAAATGGCAGAGGTATCTGAGTAGTTATATTATATTTAAACGTGCACTCACATTAGCTTCATCCAGCGCGTGGAACAGCAAAGCGTTTCTATCTTTGGTCCGGAAGGTAAAGGAGAGTGTGAAGCGACGGCGGTCGGCCGCGCGGAGGCCGGAGCGTCGCACCGCAGCATAACCTGACCCACCGAACTGCACCAGCGAGCCACGGGATTGGCTGAGACGTCTGACGAAAAAGATATTTGTAAATCTCATTGGCTACCTCATCATTCCTATATTGAAAGAATCCGAGCTATGAGAGTGGTGTTTGTGATATGTAATAAATGTAAGCACATAGACCAGTGGGGCGCTACAGTGTAACTCCTGACATTTAAGACCTGCCATCTGTGGCGTGCGGACGGGCTGTGGGCTTACTTACTGATCCATGAGTCTTTTATTTAATGCTCACCTACAAAGATAGGATATAACAACGAGAATACATAGAAGTTTAAACCACATTTGTAATCATCAACAATTTAATAAATGCAAGTAGAATTCCCTCTCTGACGCTTTATTAATCCTCATATGAATGTAAAATTAGACATCACAATGTAAACATCCATTACTCTTTGAATTTAGATTAACAATTTACTTCTTTTCCAAATTTTGACAGCTATAAGAGTCAAGAAACAAGAACTAAAATAAAACATTGTATACATACCTATGTGTACATCCAACACACTTTGCTCCACTAGGCTGTTTCGCAAAGGCCCATAGCCCCAACGCCCCACTATCATCCTTGAGCGCGTGCACACACCCCGGGAGGGGCGCCACGCTCTCCCCCAGCCACAGCAGGGAGGAACGCAGCAGGCCAGCACTAGCGGTGCTTGTGGTGGTGTTTGAAGACGTTATAGCTGGGCTGCCTGAGCGTTCCACGCGGAGACGGACTGTTGTCCATACTCTGGAAAAAAGCTTTGGTTTAAATAAAGGGAAGAAAAAGATGCAATAACATTTTTGACGTGAATACGTCTAATGATAAAAAAAATCTAATGACAACAAGACCTGGCCATACAGTTTCACATTTTAGCTCCGAATGTATTGCTTTCATCAATAATTAACTTATAGACTAGTATAAGTTAAAGGATCAAGGAATTTATTACAATACGTAAGAACTTTAAAAGAAGCATGTGCACGGTGGTGAGGAAATGGTACGTATGCTATGTAACTACCACATACGGGCTTGACTATGACACAACCTCACCCCATTATTTTATTAAGTCGTAATTTCTTTTTACTTTTCCTTGGGCGGCTCTTCACAGAAATAATCTGAACCCAGCAGCCCTTATAGACAGGTACAGATCCAGTATTTCGGTACCGGTTGTTTTATTGTAATTAGCGTCAGCGTTATCATAACCTCCTAAACGGATACGACTTGGGCACCTTCAATAAAAGGAGCGTACTCTTACCTGATAGGGCCTTACTCTTAACTTGTGGGCGTTTATGGGCGGCGTTGATCACTTAAAACCAGGTGACTCGCTATACCATAAAAAAGAAACCTCTACGTATGCTTGAAGGTGGACAAACTTACCTCTCTATATCAATGGTATACGCTGTATGGTCAGCATCATCGACCGTGGATTGCAGAGGCTCGGGGTGCGAGACCACACCCTCTTCACCACCCACGTTCCAGGTCAGTCGAAGTTGACTGTTCACGACTGACAGACGCATGTAGCGGTCCGGCGTTTCCTACACGTAATGAAACATCTATGATCAATTAAAGAGAAATATTAATAAAAAATAGATGAATGTAGTATCCAAGATGGATTCTAATACGTGATGCAAAAACTTTTTACGAAAATTGCGCGGACGCAGAAGCATAAAATTTAGGACACATAGTTCTTCTCGGTAGAGACAGCCTTCCGAATCGGTGGTAAATAAAAAAATATATATATCTTTATTATGCAAATGTAAATGATGTTCTAAAAGCGCCTCAACAGAGGCCAATTTGGAAAATAAACATTTGAACGCTAATATTTTTCAATAATAATGCTTTTAAAGTACATTCAAACAATAAATAAAACATTAAACACACTACCATGCGTTTCACACACACATTCATAAAGATATAGATATGAATTTAATTTAAATTTATTTTGGTCGAATTTCGACCACTGGGCGACCACTAGTTAAAATAAAGCAGTAATTTTGTTTTTACCTGATCCTGAATGAAAACCAGGGTTCCATCCTCTACGTCTCCATCGAAGCTGATAGCCAGCGAAAGCCTGGTGACTGCAGGAGTGCCCCATACAGTGTATGCGCGTGCGCACCCAGCACCCATCGACGGGGACCGTACTGATACTGTTATCTGAGCATAGTATAAAAAAAATCTTATTTATTCGATCTTAGAAATTCGAAGTTTTATTGATAGGAGATCAAAGTTCAAATACCTAAGATATACTATGGCAGTATCTTTTAGAATTTTCTTAAATTTAAAAAATAAAAGTAGCGAGGTCTATGTCTTATGCCGGTCATGTGAAGAACTTAACTGTTTAATGATATTGCAGAAAGTAATCAATACTTAATAAATTAGCACCACGTAAAATTAATACAAACTTAAAAACTATTACATATAGACAGAATGGTTTACATAAACAGCCTTATCGCTATAAGGGATCTCTGCCAGGCAATCATTGGCTAGGATTTTAATTTGATATGTTTTGAAGTGGAGTAGAAAAAGTTGACAAATCTATGAAAAGGATTAAGAGCTATAACTCACAGTGCTGGCCGCATGTCTGGCCCGTTCCACTCGCTCTCTCAGCGCTCTCAGCGATGGCTCCAGCGAAGCAGCCGCGGCGGAATGTTCCCGCGCCCGGGCCGCTGCAGCCGCTGCAAGCGCTTCTGATACTTCTGCTCCACGGATTGTGTTACCGCGGATTTGAGATACTGTAGGAAGAAATAGAGGTTTTGCTAACTCCAATAATGGTATCGAACTTGCATTATCAAATTATTTTATTGTACAAACGTTTTAAAGTTTAGTATGTAATGTTAAAATGGAATCAGAAGTGGGATGAAATGATGGGGTAAAAAGCTTAAATATCTGCGAATGAGTTTTTTCAGCTGTATTTTTACCCAAACAACATAATAAATATATAACAAAGAAAAGCACTTGGAAATTCTGCCCTTACAAAGTCTGCTTGCCGGTTAGAAGGATAGGGAGAGGATTGCTGATGAGGGTCTGACTTATCCACGTATTTTTACGCTTACCATGTTCTTCAGCTGCTCCGAGTGCTGTATCACCCAAGCGCTGCAGCGCTGCGAGTTTCCTTCGTAAATGGTAGCGGACCCGTCGTCTAAGTTCCGCTGCTTCATCATACAAAGACCTGGATACAGCAAATACTCGCTCCGCTTGTTCTCCAGCGCTTCGAAGTGAGGTAAGTGCCCCGGTTTCTGTACCACCTGCAAATAATTAGGAAAACTTTAAATTATATCATTTTGACTATAAATTTGAACTCAGACTAACTATAGAGAGGACCGAAAATATTTCGATATAAATTATACTACCTTTACACGTGAAGATGCCGCTTCTTTATAAAATATCAGTACCATGATACCATATTACTTAATTATAGTAATTTAAATAGCGAAAAGATTTTTTTTTGTGGACGTGATCGTTCACATCAATGGACGTCATTAGCTATGGAAAAAAATTAGCAGCGCATACTCAAGCCAGACGCAGCAGTAGCAGCCCCAGAAGCCAGTGACCGCTCCCGCCAGCCCAGTGCACGAAGGCCCACGCTGGCTGCATCTAATCCACGAGCCGCGCTCTCCACACCACGACCTAGCTCTGAAACAAAAAACCTGTTAAAATGATCTGCCTACAATGATTATCCGATACTGATCTTCTAGATATAGACAGCATAATGCGCTGGTATTTTGTAATCAGAGAGAAGACTTTAGTACAATAAAGAGTAAAAATGTGCAAAATGTGACAATCACAAATTACGGATATAAACTAGGAACGTACAATAGGCGGCCTTATGGCTTTAAAGCGATTTTTACCAGGCAATCAGAAGATGATTAAGATAGACTATATACATACGCTGTCAAATTCATACCCAGAGGGATTATCATATCAGAGGGATCATCACTTTCACTATGTAATAAGTGGCTTCTTTAACAGATTTTGAAATATTAAATATGGATTAAATATATATTTATATATTGGAAAACTAAAAAAGTAACTGGTAAATTTACACTCACCAACTGATTTCATTAGTATGGCTGCGCCCCGCTTCTTCAAGTCCTCTGAGACTGCCCAGTGCGCATGCGCGGTACTGATCAACG
>LQNK01002041.1:40890-88376 GCA_001586405.1 Phoebis sennae
TTTGTCGTGGGTCAAATGTCTAAATTGACCGGACTAATATTGGAAAACTAAAAAAGTAACTGGTAAATTTACACTCACCAACCGATTTCATTAGTATGGCTGCGCCCCGCTTCTTCAAGTCCTCTGAGGCTGCCCAGTGCGCATGCGCGGTACTGATCAACGGCTGTGGTCCGCGAGCTAGCTGCACAGCTGCAGCAGTCGCAGCAGTTGCAGCATCTGCAGCGGCCCCAGCGTCCTTGACGGCGGTGCTGACTTGGGTCCAGGCGCCTGCTGCTTGCACGCCGAGGGAAGCAGCTGCTCGGGTGCCAGCAAAGAGACTGGAAACGTAAATTAAGTGTTGTTGAGTGACTGATCGCAGCCCACAAACATCTACAACTTCAAAGTGTCGCAGATGCCTTACCGGCTTAAAGGGGAGGGGAAAGGAGAAGCTTAATGATAGGAATTTGGGAAAGGAGTATAACAGCACGGAACAGGAATGGGATGGGAATACAGACCTTTTTAGGACGTTTTCAAATTGGCACATTTTGGAAATACATTTCAATGCAGATGAAAGATGGAATGAATTTGTAAATCGATTTTTTGATTTGCTGCTTAGATTTTTTATAGCTTAAAACCTCAAGAACAAGACCTAATTTATTAGAGAAATGGAATGATATCATAAGGTTTGAAAGACGATAGTTTTTGTAAATATATCATTGAGATAGATGACCATCTATTTACTGTTACTGAAAGTATGTTCCAATACAAGCTAGAGGTTGAAAAAATAATATAAGAGAACAGTATATTTAGTTAAACTTAGTACAATATGTGTAATAAAAAAATATTAAAACAAAATTTACACATTACTTCTTATATTCCTTCGCTTTCTCTCCAAGCATCGCCACATGCTTTTCGACTGCATCCAGGTACTTCTTCTTATACGCTGGTGTGAGGTTGTACAGTATCCCCTCCTTTTCTTCCGCTGCAGCCGTGAGGGTTCGCAGCTGGTCTGCAATTTGTGGCAGGTTGATGGCCAGGTTCCGACTCTGAGAGATGGCTGTTTTTGCTTCTTCGGTGAGGTTTGCTGTGGGCTGTTTTGCGATTTCCTGTAAATATAAGTATTTTGTAAGACGGTTTTCTTTGTTTTTATAATAGCATTTGTAAGATAAATATGCTGCAAAGGGTTTAACATTTATAATAGTAAGTATAGATAGTCTAGGTATGTTTGAAATAATACTAAATCAGAGCAATCATTCCAATCCTATAAATTGTGAAAAATATGCTATAAAAGTTGACAACTTATGTTTTCTTAAATTATTTATTTAGTACATTTTCGTAAAGATTATGTCTGATGTTTATTGCTACTTACTTCTAGCATGACCCTGCACTTCAAGCCCAAATCCTTTACCCTCATCAAAGCAGGAACCACCTTCTTCTGCAGGTCGGTCACCACGTCTCCCGCGCTCCACACGACCCCCGCGAGTTTCGCGATGTCATCCATTTTGTTCTCCCATTGGTCTAGAGACGCCTGCATCTTGTGCACGCGCCGGTTGATGTCTTGAATGCGATAGGAATATTCGTGGATTGATGTAGATTGCAGATTTGCCTATAATGTATAAAAGGTCATATATGTATATGAGACATCATCTACAAATTCCTCATTAGTATTGCAAACTTCATGCTGCAAATTTTGCTATGCGAAAAAAAGAGATGACGTGCACATCGTAAACTTATTCAAAAATCAAGTTCTGCATCTTTAAAGTCAGAATACATTCGTGGTATTAACTATTTCTCAAAGTTGAGTCTGTCAGAATTTTTATTTAGTTTTGTGGTAATTTGTTTTTAAAATAAATATTTAGGTTTCCATAGAGCGTTTGCCAATAAATGAACTAGTTTACTTACAGAATCTGAAACATCCGTAGCTCCAGCCATATAATCAATTAATTTAACTTCTTTTATTGCTTTTAGTAATCGTCTTGCTTCTTTTAAAGCGCGATGAGCGCTCAAATGCTTTTCTCCTCTCGCAAAATCATCCAAATTAGCTACTAATTCTCCAATTAATCTTCTCTGTTTTAAGACTTCTTCCAAACCACTCATGCTTTCTAAACTGAGGTATTGGGCGTCTGTTTCTCTTCTAGAAGCTTCTGCTTTTAAATTATTTGCAGCTGTGAACAGATTATGTTCGGTTTCTTCCAATTCGTTTATTGTTGCGTCGACTATTCTTGCCTTTGCTATGTCTGTTTTGAGATTGCGTAGGGAGTGGTAAAGGTGGGATGCGTTTTGTTCGAATTCTTTTAATGCTGGGTATGGTTGAGGTATTCTTGTAAGTTCTGTGATGTCAGCTCGTCTGTGCATGTCAGAGGTCATGGATTCGACAGAGTCGAGCAAGGTTTGAGTACAATTGTCGCAAGCTGAAAAAAATTTATAGGTATTATTTAGTTAAGTAAATGTGGCAGGTATCTGGCCTAATTATGTGGTGCTACATGTATGACTTTATGAAATTTATCAGTTTTCAACTGGTCACAGTGCTTTTTTGTGTGCCCATTGCTTAAAAACTGTTGAATATGTGTTTAGTACGCTGATCGACCACGACCCTCATCCAGTCACATCGGTCTAACATACAACAAACTATAAAAGATCCTACTTACGTGTACATCCTCCCTCATCTAAATAGTGCCTAGGCAGTTGGCACGTGTCACACTTATCCCCCCCCACATGTGGCCTGCAGTGGCACCGCGCGCGCGCGTCGCACGTCTGCGCTGTGGCCCCGCGCGGGTCGCACGTGCAGGGCTCGCAGTCACCGTTGGCGCTTCGGACCCACCCTGGGGCACAAGTCTCACACGAATGCCCCGCGTAACCTGGAATTTCATAAAGAAAGAATAATAAAATTGGAGCGTTTTGATAACTTTTATATGTTTTGCTGATAGATTTTTTGTTAGTGGCAAGCAGGCAGCCTTCTGTGCTCTGCAAGACTGAGATATATTTTTTCACGTCTCCACGGAGAATCGAACCCAAGACCTCTCGGTAGCAGCGTCTAACGCGCTAAAGACTAAACTAACGGGGACATTCGAAGGCAAATAAAGTTTTATTCATTTATTTTTTTCGAATCATATCAATTCCCACTAGACATTTAAATGAGGTTGTTGTTCGGTTTAAACTGGGAAATATTTAATTATTAATTAAATTAAAATAGTTGAGACATGGGCACTGTCAATAAGACTGTGCTAAAATCCATTTACTAACTAGCAATCGTATTCTAATACGTGCCTTGAGCATCACTCAATCTCAGTCAAAGGGAATTTACATTCTGAATAGAATACCGAATTTGAGGATTCCTCAACGTCATATTTGGCGTAACCTTAGTCAAGGTTGAGTGGAATAATTAAGGTAACGTCTTATAATACGGGTGTTAATCTTCATACCAGGTCGACAGTAACAATGCAGTCTGTTTAGCCCTGGGGTACATGACGCTGCTCTATTCCTGTGTGGGTCGGGGCAGGCGCAGGGCACACAGCCGTTGTTTGGGTCGCCGTAGTAACCATCTGCGCAGCGGTCACAATGCGGTCCTGATGTGTTGCTTGTGCAGTTCTAGAAAATAATAACTAAGTAAATCATACGTGTTAGGGGTCAAAGAAAGTATATATAAAAAATATTTGTAACTCAGTCTGTTAGTCTGTCTTTTTTTCATATCTGAAAATTTTACGGAGATAGTTTAAGACCCGATTAGGATTGGATAGTTTTTATCCTGAAAAACCTGAGGGATTGAGAACTATATGCGGGATAAATCGCGGGGCATCATTAATTCAATATAGATATAGATAAAAATCATGTACTCATAAGCTATTAACTAGTTTTATTGTCTAATGTATCCATCATCATTTTAGTATCATGTTTAATGTATCGGTCTATTGATATAAAGCGATCGTTTAGAATCAAACCAGAGTTAAGCTTGATACTGTATTATTTTTCAAATACTTACCATACAATGCCCCGTATTCGGATGGCACAACTCCGACCTGCCGTTACAGTCACACTGCCTCGGCACAGCCTCCACGTCGATCAGTATCGTGCCCGCAGTGTGCCACACTCGAGGNNNNGGGGCAGCCAGAACCCCGCGGCGGGCTTGTGGCAGGACCCGGAGCTAAACCCTGTACCACACTCGCACATTTCAACCCCAGGCGCTGGGGCGCCGCGGGAAAGACCGGCAACGGCTGTTTCTAAAGAGACGTTGAGGAGTCTGCAAAAGATTCATAAAAATCTGTCGAGTTTGCATTCAAAATAAATGTTACTTCTGTATTGAGTTTTGTATGAAATATACAATGGTATTAATACTTATGAGATAGCTATCTGTGCTCTGCGTCGTATTCATCTTAATGTTACATACCTTCTACGAAGTGTTTGTGATTTCAAACAATTTTTTTCCGCAGTATAATACTACTAATATGTATTTCGAGATTTATTAACCATATTTAGACCAATCGGTATTATATTTAAATCCACACCGGTAAAATCATTTTTTATACTGCAATACAGAAATGTTTTACCACAGTTTCACCTGGTGGAAAGTGATAACATGGTCGAGGATGGAACACACTTCTTTATGTAATGTATTTTAGAAAACCATAACAAAATCATGATACAGCAATTATATACTCACAGGACATGAAGTGGTTCTCTATAGTTAGGCATCCTGGTGGAAACTCTAATGAACACGTGCTGCAAATCCTGCAGCACTAACATCAGTGCACCTCGAGACGCGACAGCATTCCGACCTCGCACCTCCCAGAGAGACTCATGAAGGTATACTGCGTAGGAACCGTTTACTGGTGGGACGCGCTGAAAAAAATGGTAGTGTAAGTGTAAGATTTTTTAAGTGATTGGACAAGAAAGATGTTTTTTCTTGAAAGACAGAAAAGCTAAGAATTTATGCTTTAATTGATTTTTAAATAGTGATTCGAAAAGAATTTAAAGTTGTTTTTTTTCTTGAACAACAGAAAAAAGAGACAAAGAAAAAGCTCTATTACCATCCTAAATGAATTAAAAAAAAAAAATTAAGATTACTTAAGGCAATTGTATCATATTTAGTTATTCATAAATAAATCTATTAGCACGGGTATACTATGTTCTTGTTAAATTAAATAATGTAATGGCCTATGTTGTACGCCGTGATTCTTCCAAGTTCTCAAGTAACATTCAGGCGTAAAATCGCTCTGATTGGTCGCAGCGGTTTTTTTCTCTCTCGACAAAACGACGCTTTAGAGAATCGGCGACAAAAGAGACAATAACGCACGCTAGTATTCGCTTTATATTTTTAACTACTCTTGTTTTAGGTACTTAAATTTAAATAAACTGTTTAACTGCGTAAAGTGATTTTTTTTATAATGATTATTTACCTCGTAATGATCCAACACAAGTGACCCTCCATGTATGCTAACCAGTGGGAACCTCGTCAGTATCTGCTGCGAGAGCGGCTCACCCCCCTCCTCCTCCACTCGGAACCTCAGCGCACCCCCATAAGACATCACTCTATCTCCCAGGAACACTTCACCCAGTTCTGCGTACACTGGCACTGGGGGCCAGGGCACGGAGATCGTGACATCTGGGTTACGTGTGTGCACTGCTAGAAGGGACTCTTGCTCCATCTGGAACAAAACATTGGTTTTTAAACATGACATGTGTTATGTGTGAATTATCTTTACGGTTACTTATTCAATAGAGGGTACATAGAAATACTTGATTAATCTGTACTTGCTTCCTTGGTTCTTTCTGTTGGAAATATAACGTGGCGCCGAACAGTTCGTTTTATTGATTACTCCCGAAATATCACAATATGCTTATTTGTTTGTTATTGAAATTAAGCTTTAACCGCAAAATTTAAAATCGTCTAATTCACATTTTGAAGTTCTTATAAATTGTCCTACATTTTTTCCTTACCATGTTCATATATTTTTTGCCAAGTTTCAGATCAGCATTGTCATAATGATGAATGTAAACATGGATTTGAAGTTTCTTTCTAGATACCCTACGTGTGTGTAAAGCTGGACAAACTTGTTCACTGGTCCCTTCTAGAGGATTGAAAAAAAAACCCGATTGGCGCAGTGGGTCCAGCAATGGTCTATTGCGCTGGAGGGTGTGAGTTCGATCCCCACCAGTAAAAAATTATGATGTGATGAACATTGTAATTTTTTACTGACTTTGTGTTAAAAAAGCATGTGTAACTGTGTCTATCAGTTATCTAGTATCCATAGTACAAGCTTTGCCTCGTTTTGTACTAGATGGCGTTGTGTTAAATGACAAGAATATTTTCTTTATAATTGGAGGTAACACTTACATGAGCAATATCTCCCCTCAGCAGCGTAAGGTGGAGTGGTGTAGCCGCATGCAATGCTGCTCGGACGACGTCCGCCTGCGTGCACTTGGCACTCCTCCCGAAGCAGAAACATGCTGTGCAGCCCACTGGGTTGGTGGCTGATAGACCAAAAGTACCTTCTAGGCATCGGTCACATTTGTCACCTACTACGTTCTCCTGCAAATGACAAAATAATATAGAAATGAAAAAGATTTAAGAGGATTTTATTCCCCTAAAGATTTTCATCTAGTAGTTTAAAAGTAAATCAATGAATGACTAAAAACTTTATTTTATGCACCAGTAATACTAAACAAGATGAGAACCAAAAATAAAACTTAAAACTATTCAGAAAAAGGTCGGCCTTATCGCTAATGAGCGATATCTTTCAGGCAACCCATGGTTAGAGAAAGACAGTCATCTCTAGTAAAGAGAAGGCAAAGTAGGTGTATTAGAAATATACTAAAAATGAATATAATAGATCAATAATACTATATACATAAATGTATATGTAATGTATCAGAATAAACCCATTCTAGTTCATACCTTACACGGGCACCTGCCAGTCTCATCACACTCGCACACGTCACTACACCTGGTGCCAGCGACTGAACACCTGCAAGGTCTGCAGCGCGGGCCGAAATATCCGCGCTCGCAGCGGTCACAGGACCGCCCGGTCCAGCCAGGTCGACACTCGCAGGATCCCGTCACTGGGTCACAGTTCTCTGAAAACGGCGACTCTTTGTTTGAATAGCAGAAAAAAGTGAAATAAAAATAGTATGATGTCTCCATACTGAATTCTCCTCCTCCTTCATTCATCCTCTTAACTCCAATTTTGTTTACCATACATAGCTCAGGTTCGCAATTGTATTCTTTATACTGTATGCCCCAGCTTCGTGCCCCAGTGCATCAAAAATATAACAGGCTACAAATATATTATAATGCCTCGGACCGATACTACTGGTCGCGGTGGGTACGATACGCTCCTGCGTATCTGGTTAGGCTCAACAGAGACTAACCAGATACGCAGGAGATATTATAGTGCACAATTATGTGCGCAAACACAGGTGCACTCACTATTCCTATACTCTCACAGCCCGATGGGACGGCAGATAGACACGACCGGAGAGAGATCAGGCGCAGGATCGACGGCGTTACGTGCTCTCCGAGGCGCGGGGGTGTTCTAACACCGCCAACTTCCATACTCTGGGCTACTACTAAGATTTTTTACAAAAAAAAGTAAAGGAAAGCCCCAACCGCACAGAGCATGCAGCTCCTCTTCTTTTTAAGCGACTTTAAAAAAAGGAGGTTATCAATTCGACCATTTTTTTTTTGTTAACTTTTCAACTCACTCTAAGCTCTAGGGAATTCTTACCAGATACAGCCCCAGGTCCGCACGCGCACGCCTTACACCCCAGCTCCCTGCTCCAGTGCCCCCGGGCGCAGAGCCCACAGCCTGGCCCCCGACTCCGCCCGGGGCACACGCAGCGCCCTGACACTGATGAACACACTTTGCCGTCTGTGCATACCGGACAAGCTGGAAGATGAAGGACATAACTTTAAAATATGGAAACATGAGATTCGAATACATTTTACTGGTAAGTACAACAGACATACACATACAGGCGCGAATTCGATAACAGGACTTATTATTATTACTGAGGTAATATTTGGTTTATGAGGTTAGTTCTAAGTTTTAGATTGGCATTTGAGAGAAACAAATAAATAAATAAAGTTTATTTTCAAAAATACAGGTTATCTTACACAATAGTGCCCTGTCCCCTGAACTAGGTGGTAACCTGTGTCTCAGGGAACAGTGCCTCCCCTTATATTAGGTACAATTGATAAAAATAAACAATATTGCTTTTAATAAGGGCATGTACATTTTTCATTTTTCGTTTCATTACAATGAATTCACTCTGTATGGACGCCGAAGCACACATATTGAGGATTTGATTTCTTTTATAAACGAAATGTTGGAAAACATGAGAGTCACAGCACTAGTTATCGATTTTACGTCTATATGCGTATGGACCACACTTCGTTTAGGATATGATCTCTGTTAAATTTCTATGATTAAATTTATAAAGATTTTTGAATGCAAAAATTAATCTGTATAAAATTTTGTAATATCTTTACTTCTGTAGTCTGGCAACACGACCCATATATTATTTTAGACATACTGCTATAAAAGACTGTGTAACCATACGATCCTTCTTACTCAGCTGCATACTACATAGGATACGGACCTATACCTTCCAGGTGATATAATTTTGGATTAATATACTAATTATTTCTTTAAATCTAAGTCTCCTCTTTTATTTTTTGTCCTAACCTTTCCTATAATCTCTTTTTTAAATCGCACATTATTAACAGTTACACTTACGTTAACACCCCGTAGCGCTAAACCCGTAATACTCCGGCAGGCACCGACACCTCGAGCCGAGGATATAATCTCCTTTTTAACCGACTTCCAAAAAAGGAGGTTATCAATCCGACCGTATTTTTTTAAGTCACACATTATTTAAAGTTACACTTACGCAAACAGCCCGTAGCGCTGAACCCGTAGTACCCCGGCAGGCACCGATCACACCTGGGGCCGCCGACCCCCGCTGCGCACGCGCACAGGCCCGTCACCGGGTCGCACGCCGCTGTGCCTGCGCCGCACTCGCACCGCCGACACTCGCCGCGGTCTAGACCCCAGTAGCCTTCCTGGAATACCATAAATTAATTATTAAGCTTCATTTTATAGCAGTTAATAACAAACTGAGATAACAATAAATAATATTGATATGAGTATATTAGGTACTAGCCTCACCCGCGTATTTATCCAGTTCCCGTAGGATTTTCAGGATAAAATCCTATGTCATTCCTGGGGTTTCAAAGAATCTCTGTACAAAATTTCATTCAAATCGGTCATGTAATTTCGGAGCTTATTCAATACAAACACACGAACGAATCTTTCCTCGTTATAATATTAATATAGATAAATTTACATCTTCATAATATAGATAAATTTTCATCTTATTTATGTGTACGAAAGTGTCTTAATAATCTATGCCCAAAGATCATAAAAGAACAAAAATACTAGTCGTAGGTATTTTTGGTTACTCTGTATACATTTATAGTCCTATTCCATATCAAAAGAACTCTACATTATTCGGCAACTCTAATAGGCCGTTAATAAATAAAATTAAAAACAAAAGCACTCGATAACCCACAACAATAGCCCTGTTCCGCAATAGATACAATCTCAACAAAAGCTTGGTCTATAACAGTTCATGACGTACCTTGACAGTAAATAGGTTTGTGACAATCTTATTGTGTGGATATTAGGGCACAACAGTTTTCTCACTCTATAGAGTATAGATAACAATTTGATATGACTAATACCAATAATATATTATAATGTATAGATATGTTATATCCACAGATAATATTATAAAACTATGTTATATCCATAGAAGACTACCGTGAAAAAATGCGACCATCAATGACAATGTTGTCTTTTGACAATCGCTTCATAGTTGAATTTAAAATTTTACCTATGATATGATACTTTTCTTTTATATTTTTATTTGCAGAATGGTTCGTGCATTTTCTAAATACACACGAAGACATTTTAAGGCTTTCTGTCGTAACCAAGCCACCGTTGCTATGTAAAGTTCTGTCAATAATGCCTACGGTTTTACCCGGGTAAATTTTGATCTCGTGGCAACTCCGGGATTAAAAGTATATCTATATGTACACCAAGTTTCATTATAATCGGTCTTGTAGTTTTTGCGTGAAAGAGTAACAAACATACAAACCTCTTCCAGCCCTTGTCAATAAATGATCTATCTAACATAAAAATATATTTTAATTAGGTTAGTAGGTCTTGAGACAAATGAATATGGAAAATAATAATTCATGGTTTCAATAACTTTTAAGACAAGACAAGACAAAGTAATTTATTTAACTCCACGATAATATACTAATAATATATTTAAGTAAAGTTAATCTTCAAAATTTCTCTATTCTTTCTATATTTCAATTTTTGTATTATACACAATAAAAGTAAATATCTCTCAAAATGTATAGCAGTAAACATAGCTCACAACTGTTACAAGGTAGGAATTTCATAAACAACACTTTTACAAAACGTAACAACTAGACATTTGAAACCATTTACAAATAGTTCCTCGGTATTTCAAGAGACAATTTGTACCGACAATGTTTTGGTAACCATTGTAATATATTTCAGTGACAAACTATTGATAAGTATTCGCTAGGTGAATAAGATTTATTCAAATTATATGGCCGATTTGTTAAATCAATGTATGGATCTGTGACTAATTTGTCAAAGAGTAAGAGCTGGAAAAAAATGCTCAAATACTTAAATTAATTAGGGGTGTCACTGAAAATCAGTGTAATGGCCATAATAGCCGCAAATATCCTGAGTGGTATCCCTTTTTGACACACCGCAACCTACACCATTACTGTTGTTATATCCCTATTTGTTTGTAATTTTTTTGTATAATCTATTATCGTGTGTGAAAATAACAGTGCTTTCCTTTCTTTTCCTCTTCTTTTTTCTTTTCCGTTACATCCTATCCTATCTTTTGGCTTTTTAGCTAAAAACAGTTCCATTACCTAGTTCACCTAGTGGAACAACCGTTCCTTAGTGGGGTTGTTCACATAACATAAAGACGAGAAGAGATATGCTAAACTAATTCGACAGAAAATTCATAGGGAATAGCCTAGAGAATGACATAGGCACAGCTAGTAAATTAATAAATATAAAATGAATTCAATTCATACCTCACAAGTGTCACAGGCTCGACCAGTGACGTGCGGCTTGCAGCGGCACTGACCGGTGCGAATGTCACAGACATTGCTCTCCGACCCCGAGCGGGAGCAGTTGCAGCCTAGAACAGGAGGAGGTTACTTTTACATACTGAAATATAGTTTCTTTATTTATTCACCAATATTCGTTTACATAGTTTACATGTGTATGATTTACATAATTCAATATAAATAGTTACAATGCAACGAACACTTCATGCATAGATAAGTGAAGTTACTTACAAACAAATGATTAATTAATATCTGTGGCCAGACGTTTTATTTTATACAACTTAGTATTAATAATGAAAAGGAATAAACAAATAAAGTGCGAACATTGCGAAATAATTACACCGGTGCGAGCTTGGCCCAATCGTGCAATTCTTAAAAATTACCCTCTGTCACACTGACACACACGGGTAGAGAGGAGGTTAGTTATTTTTATTTGCAGTATGTTAATACTTAAAATTAACGCGAAATCTGATATATCGCACGTTTTATTCTTAGTTAGTTGATATAGTAAAAAGCTTACTTCCATAATATTAAAATTCCAAACACTACTACATTATTTAACCACCTTTAATGTAACATGGACACTGTTACAAGCCTAAAGCTTATAGGGCGAAAACAGCTAATCTCGGAATGCCGTAACATGAGCACAAACGCAAATACCAGCAGTTACCAAACGGAATGCAGAAATTAATTAAGTATATCAGAGGACTGACTCGAACATGCCGTAGTACAGGGTTCCTATCTAAACGTTAGCTAAGGGTAAAGCTGTGTTCATGATGCAAATACAAAGTATGTAGAATTAGCCCCAGATCTTTATTCCTTTTGACAAGGCAAATTGAAACACCGCCCTAACGTTATCATCTTCATCATGTAACGAAAAAATGAGCATTTCTTTGTAAGGAAAACTTTGGCGAAAAAATCAAGGAGTGTTTCCGCATCGTTCTACCACAGATAATATAATACAATGTTCTACCAATAAATTGCCGCTATTTGAATTTGAATTTGCCGCCGCTATTAGATTTGAAAGTACCGTCTTTTGAATTGAATTTCCTCCTTTCGTTATAAAAACATACATAATCTAATAAATCGTTACATCATAAAGGTAAGACGAGAATTTAATGATTAGTAGATGTCTTCATAAAATTTTTCGCATTCCTGCTTTGGCCTTATTTTTAGATGGAGGCGAAAAAGCAAGATTACTTGTATAAGAAAATAAAATAAAATATTGAAAAATAACCTTGAAAAGTCTGTTCGTGCAACAAGTAGGCCATCACCCAATAACGAGCAATAAATGTTGTTTTGTTGTACTATAATTGAATTGCATCTTAAACCTTGTATTACATGTGAGTTTAATAGAACCCAGGCTTAAATTCGACTGAAGTGCATTTATTTTTTGAATATTTTTTAATTTTTTTTTAATAGTAAATAAAATGAGCTATTTCTACTACTGATAATTTATTGAATTTATAAATAATGTGAATAGTGAAATAGGTACAGAATTTCATTTAATACTAGCTGTTCCATTACGGTATGTAGCCTATGTTCATCAGGGATAACGTAGGATAACAATAGTGGAAGAATTTATTCAAACCGGTCCAGTAGTTTCGGAGCTTATTCAAATAAAGAAACAAAAAATGAAATCTTTCCTCATATTAAGTATTTTTCAAGTTCAAAAATTATAAGACCTCTTTATTATGGAAATGTTTACTATTAGCTTATTTTTCTGTATTTAATGTAACCACAACTTTAGTGCTATCAGTCCGATGGTTAGTACCATTGAAATAGTTAAGATTACTAAACGCTGGTAATAGTTCATGTTCCTAGCTAATGTGATAAGATTATCCGATTTGTACGTCAACTTGTAATGCAACGTGATAGTGAAAAGATATATCTATTTAACATTCATCTAAGTTAAATGTGTATGCAATCGGCGATCCTTTTAAGCGTGTACCAATAAATACATTTTTTTAATATTCGTTAGCACAACTGCTTTGCTTTGGATATTTAAAAAATATATATATTTACGCAATTGGTAGAATCATTCTCAAAAATGTGCAGATTCAATTTATGTGTGAGGGAGAAAATATGCTGTTGAATAAAAATACTTTGTTACTATTACTTACTATTAATTACTAACAGATTTTTATGCGGTTTATTAAACATTATTTTACATGAGAGCATTTATTTTACGCTCACTGTAAAATGTTTGAAACGTCGGGTTAAATGTATAATAAACCGCGTTTAAATTTCTTAAAATTCTAAAAAGTTTTTTTTTTATTTAATGAGGAAAGGACTTGCGTTAAAACAACAAGAAAACACTAAAAAATAATAATTGCTATATCACTACCTAGTATAGTATTAAATTATCTGTGATCACTACAGAAGAACACCTACCAATACACCTTTTAAAAGCGTGTTTAATATTCTTGTTATTTTATCTATTAATATATCTGGAGCCAATTTTAAACAAACCTTTACTAATTAACTTAAATTTCGTGGCAAATAAGAACCAACGTTGCATATAGACTCATTTATATTGTTGAATAAAAGATTTTTCTTTCTTTCTTTCTTCTCTCCATTGCTTTTCTAACATTCCACACTTTAAAGTTCAAAGTAATTCTAGCCCAAAACAAAACAATTATTACACTGAAATCCAATGCGCGTTATTAGCTATAACAATGGACGCTTATAAAACAATAGTAAGTGCAGTGGTTTAAGATTACGAATACAAACATACGCATACCGAGCGAAATTGCATCACATATAAGCCCTTAAATTTACAGTCTCAAATATCACCTACAAAGTGATTAAATCTTTTGTTTATACTATTAATAGCCTCTATAGAATTATCTTATCACCTTATCCAGATAACAGCCTATTTGTGTTCAAAATTGCATCAAAATCCGTCCAGTAGTTGAGGCGTGATTAACACACAAACATCTAAACTTTCACATTTATAATGTTAGTAAGATAGGATAGTAGGATTAGTAGGGAGTAGGATATCATTCACCTAATTTAAAATATGGTCGTGTTCCGATCAATAAGTACGACTTTTCGTCAGAAATTGTATGGAGTTAGCCAAAAGATTATATATCTTAGAGGAGTTAGTGTGAGTTGAATTATAAAACAAAGTTACTTGTGTATTTTATTGTCGAAAAACCAGAAATCGTCAGTAATGACAGTAAGTTGGTCAGAAATCAGGCAAGATTGTAAGGATAAGAAAGAAAATAATATAGGATTCCCTGTTTTTATACCACGATACATTGTGGTATAAAAACTGCAAAGACAGCTTTTCTTTGATTTTATTACTATTGTAAAATTCTTAGTTATAGCGAAATCTTATCATTTTGTACCTTCATATTACCTAAGAATTTCTCTTATCTTTCAATAATAATTTTACGTTTGAAAACGTCACCACTATACCAAAGCTATTCGTAAGATATAGGTCACCAAATTCAAAACTAAAATAACCCACAAAGCATCAATTAGTCCCATTTCAGATAAATAAAGTCCCATTAGTGTGCGATCCATCACATTTATACGACCAGCTCCGTGACTCGAAATAATTGCTGCCCTGATGGACAGGTGACCTGGATCTACGAGCAGTTGCAGATAACATCGAGTTTTATATTAGCATTGAATATTCTAAATGTGTAAACATCTAAATATAAATAATGATTCATAATTCATAGTCGTTTATTCTGCAAAAAACATGGTTTACATGGTGTTACATAAAAATTGTTTCACATGTTTTGCCGTTATGTAAACGATATGCAAAATGTAATAATAATAATAGCAGGTACAATAATTTAATTATAATGTCAATAGTAATAGATGTCAAAGTACAATAATAAAAATTAAAAATCTAAGAAGTCCTTAATACTATACTAACATTTTTCAATCAGCCATTCACGCAACATGGCACAGAATTTTGTAATATTCAACTTCTTAAAGTCGTTAGGTATTTTGTTCTACACCGTAATAAACTATATAAATAATATATATACAATTTTTATTGCATTTAGACAGCCTGGGAGTATCATTTAAGATGAGCTTGTCAGGATTGATACATTATATAATAAACTAGCCTTCCGCCCGCGGCTTCGCACACGTGGACTACTATTCTATCTTTCAAGTTGGATCAACCTGCGGTGTGTACAATTTGGTTAAAATCGGTTAAGTTGTTTAGAAGTCCATCGCGGATTAACACTGTGACACGTAATTTTAATTATATATTAAGCTAATAAATTATATAACATCCGATGTTATATGGTCCAAAGAAGAACTGGGTATCGGGCAAAATAGACTTTAAAGTATACTATATTCGATAACTAAAATAAAAAAATGATTCGAATTTCGTTAACCATTCCTTAGTAAAATAACACTATCCTCACTTAAGATCAATAATATCAACTCATTCTTAAAGTCTAAACCGCAGTCGTTTATGTTTTGTTCTCATATTACAAACGTTCACCAAGCTTGCAAGTATCGGAGAATTAGCAAAACATTTAGCTTATCCCAGAGTACCGTAAACAGTAAATAGCAATTTATTAGAGAACCACGGATATTTATAGTGGTGTCGGCACGTCAACACGGTTTATAAATGTTGCGGACAAAGAATTTCACAGAAATTATTAAATATAAAGGCTGCAGGAAGATAAGGAACGACTATACAATTAAACATTTTCATTGCTTATGCGAAGTAATCTTTAGGCGTCTATATCGGTATCAATTTCTTTATTAGTATAGAAATACGTTGGACGCGGTGCAGTAGACGCATTTGTGTGACATTCTATACATATTACACTATTTTTCCTCAAACACGGTGCGTCTAGCGCTAAATTATTATTTATATAAACGTTGGTAGATTTTGGACCAAGTATATTCGAGAGACGAGAGAGAGAGAGTAACCATAGAAACATTGTGAGCAGTGTGGACTTCGGAGACTTCTGTATGTTCGTTTTCATTTCCCTTTCCTTAGCCGTGTCACTGGTGGTGATCATCATTCCTTGTTTTATCATCAAAGATCTTTCTAATGGTAATGACGCTACCGTATCCATCAAAACCCTCCTAGGATCATGACAGAATACCAGCGTCATGGTCGAATGACTGTGACATATGCTGAGTTATGAACCTTTTCAAGAAATGCAGTACACTGCACAATTTATCTTCTCTTGTCTATATATATGTCTATTTTTTGTTTTCTATAATGTGTGTTTTTATAAACTATGTACCTCTACTCTGTGTACCTTATTCTTGAATAAATAATTTATCTATCTATCTATTTATCTATCAAATGATGCTGATGTTAAAATTAACGGCCACCATTTTTATTTCTGCCTTTCTATATTAGTAAGTCATCTATAGTTCATCTCTGTTTCAAATCAAGTATTACTATTAAATTATTTTGATCTACGAAGACTACTGTTTCCTCATAACCTAATAATCCATAGATTCAAGATTTTGGAGCAAATATTCAGTCTCGATATGTTTACACTCGCTACGTGAGTGGGGTGTGTAATAAACACCACAATTGCAAATAGGGCCATTTGAATAAATGATATATTTTGTATTCTGTGACCAGGGTCGTATTCTATGCGATTTCGAAGGTTTTACGATTATTGTATTCCAATAATTTTGGAATTTATATCTTTTAAATCGTTATTCTACCTATTATTGGGTATAAACTTTGATGGCTTGATAGGTATTTGATTTTATGACTATCTACGTTTTTTGGTTGGTCAATATTAGTATAGAATCTAGTCTGCATGTAAAATCATATTGGGTTACAGGTGCTAAAATTTTCAGAATAATCCTATAAATATGAAAAATGGTTGTTTGCTTTACCCAATCATTGACAAACAGCTTAACGGATTTATAATTGGATACAAGATTCTATTTATTATATAAAACTCAAAGGTGACTTGGTGATCTATCAACGCACAGCCCAGACCCATGGACGGATCGGGCTGAAATTTTGCATGCAGGTAAATTTTATGACGTAGGCATTTGGTAAAGGATTTTGATCAATTTCTGCAAACAGACAACGCGGTTGTAATTAAGTAGCAATAAATAATTCTTTATGTATCTATCTAACTATGTAATATTAATTTACTTTAAACTACGTACTATAAACGTCTAAAATTCATGTACTTAAACGGGATATGCAAAGATATAAATAATATGTTATTTGCTTAAGTAAAGCAATTTAGCATTGCCGTAAAAGGTCCGCACTCCACTTTCACAATGGGGCAGTCACGTAAATCTGTAAGGACACTTTTGTTTGTCACGATCTGAGAGGAATAGGAAATAATTCTGTAATGTATGATTTTATTATTTACTAGTCGTACCCCGCGGTTTCATTCGTGTAACTTCTGATCCTGTGGCAACTATGGGTTTAGAAGTACCCTGTATGTTATATATCTGAACCCTTAACTATATGTCACTAAGTTTCATCATAATCGGTTCAGTAGTTTTTACATGCAAGAGTAACATACATACATACTCACAAAGTTTCGAATTGTTGCACAATATTAGTAGGATGACTTGAATTTATATGCTACAATGATATATATAACAGTAAATGTAGGAATTGTCGAAATTTATTTTCTTTTTAATTTAACTTTGACTTTGACTTTAATAAAATTGTCTTGCTTACCGTACTAGATGATATTTCATATTGACAGTTTATTGGCACTAACGGTAGGAGTAAAAGTTTAGACTGTGAAATCACAGGACAGATATAACCAACTATAATACAGACTTTATTACAATTCTTCTGCGAATAAATAATTATTATTATTACTAGTCCGGATTTAGGGGCCGGGGACCGAGTTGAGGCCCATGCCCCGAGCGGCAAATTCATAGTAGAGGAATGCAGAATCGTTCCTTGTTTTGACATGAAGATATTTAGCGGGTGGTGGCATTGTTCAGTTTGCCCCCCTATAAAAAATTAAGATCCGGGATACTGTATCTTAAATCTATTGGCAAGATTTAATTTCCCTTTCATTCAATTAATTATTATCTATGAACAAAGCCCTTACATTACGTATGATACTTCGTAAGTAGGTATTGGGAATCAATGAAATCGAAGGGTATTAATCATGTAGCAGAATGGAAACACAACAAGATGTAAATTGGAACTGGGCTGTTTACACGGCGAATGGTAATCATCACATCTGCGGTTGGCTACCGCGTTTGAAGTAACAGGGCTGTCTCTGATAGGTTTTTCAGAAAAACTATCCATGCCAATACAGTAAGTTACCCTTCAAACAATATCACACTTATTTTGTTCATATTTTCTAAGATTTCCCGAATAGGCCGTAAATTACCGTTACTATAACTAGTAGCTCGCTTCAATCTTGCGTTGTAATGCATTAATCGAATGTATTCATATGAAATTTGACCCCTCTCCGTCTTCGTTATCCCTCTACCAATTTTGCTTATTTTCAAACTTCAGATTTTCTTTTGTTTAAACAACCATCCAATTTTTATCAAGATCAAACAAACAACAAAAACAAACAACACCTATCGGCGTCGGTCTTTTCAAACTTACATACATCCACTCGCCGGGCCATTTCGACTCTGAGACCTCGCTACCCTACGTCAATAAAAAGTCAGGATTTACGAGTAGACAGCCCTAATCGATCCAGCGTTTGATGTAACCACCGGCCTAGTTAACGCGTTACAGTTCATACGAATTAATAACACACGAACCGACCGTGTTGCAACGTTTTGTTTCAAGCTAGCATTTACTTGATTTATAATAGAGGAAGGAAGAAATACAGACGTGTTTGCTAATAGCGTGAAATTCACGTTTCTCGTTTATCCAAGCACCTTTCATTCCATAGTTTTATGGCCGACGCCGAGAATCAGTGGTTATACAGAAAACGGGAACTATAGATTGATTTAGCAATTCATTTTTCAACCCAATTTGATTGATGACTTACAAGCTTTTTACTGACAATTATCAAGAATCAATCCAACAGCAGACCCTACGTATATAATTTTTAATAATTATATTAAAATAATAAAATCCATTTTGTTTCCCCGCTTAAGTTAGCAAGATCCCGCGATATTTAGGGACAGAAAGTTTACACGTAACAAAGGGTGTCCTACATAGTTTACGATAAAATATTAAAAGATACAGAAGGCTAGACACTTTTGCTCATTTAAATAAGCTTATAGCTTAATCCTTTCACTAAAATCGAACTATACCATTTACGATTGATTATGTCTTCATTAAATACTGCAAATACCATTTGAAAAGACTTAAAAGGATGGATGACAACATCCAAATGATTAATGATGATTTCATCTGTACATCTAATATCTTCATTCCCTATGTTCGATTTGCGTTATATACATTACTTCAAATTTATGAACATTTAAGATCAATAGCTATATACTTTAAACATATTGCGAAATGGATAATGTCATTGCTCAAAGACCCTTTACCGAGGCCTAAGTGTCGTTCAAAAGGTTGAATATTTAGCATGAGACTATAAATAACTCATGTATTTCCATAAGTTAACAGACATTTGCTGTTCTTATGAATTGCAAAATTGCTTTTAGTTTTGGTGCCCAGTGTTTAGACATTTTTGTATAGTTGTTTGATGATTGAATGATAAATGAAGGGTTTATTTCTTGAAATAATGACAGTCTATCAAGTTACAGATCATGAACAAAAGAAACGGAAGGTCACATTCGTTGATTGTTTATTAATCTTTGTCTTTGTTAAAGATACGTATTATCTTCTTACTTCTACCGTATTTATCTTCTTCCCTTTCCCCATTTCTCTACCTTACCTATATGTATCTAAGTTTCATCATAATCGGTTCAGTAGTTTTTGCATGTAAGAGTAACAAACATACATACTTTCCCCATTTTTCTATTTTACTTTCCTTCTCCTCGTTCCTAGAGGTTCGCTGTCTTTTGCGTTATATATTCATATAGATAATTTGATCCATATCGTCAGGTTGTCTACCATAGCCTGGGAATCTACTTTTCATTTCCATTATTTTAGCTTTTGTATTGTTTTTCTTTATAACCTCAATCGCATATCATTTCCAGAAATTAATAATTTCGGTAACTCGAAGCATATCGCCCACCATTTCGAACGGTAACATAAAAGGGTTTAAAACTTTACACCCGTTTTATTGCTTATAAAAACCACTGCTTCGATAACCGTCAAATGTTCGTGGTCATTATTATCTGGTTATTTTATAGCTCTTTCCTCCTATAATCGTAAAAATGTTGCAACACTCTATATTTTATCTCGAAAATTACCTAAAATATTTTAAGGTCAGCAAATTTGTACGTTTTACGATATAAAGATACCGTAATTTCTCAATTTTATAATTGCTGTTAATAAAACAGTTGCATATTAAATGAGTAAAATAAATTATCTCTCAGAATTCATATCCCGGACAGCAGTTTTGTAAATCTCAGAAGGATTATAAAAGTCCGAGTGAATAAAAAATAATGTCAGGCTTTATGATCGGACAAAGTAATTCACACGGTTGCATTTTTTTAACAGCATAAAAGTCAACATATCTCCTTCGTAAATATTTATAACTGATATGATGATGACTATGATATACGTCATGTTCAGTGTAACGTTATAAGTAAGGCTCTATATTAGTGTCTAATTAATAGTTAGTTAGTTAGTGTCAGGATTAGAGATATTGCTAGATCTAAATATTACCAGACTTGTTCCAAATAATAGTTTAAAGCAATGTGTAATGAGTTGTTCATAACTAACAACCATAACAACAGATTCAAATAATTTGCCAGTTCTGAAAAAAGGTTAATTAAAGGACAAGAATGTGATTTATCTTTGTCACTCAATTTCATCAACATCAGACAAGTTTCACGTCTTAAAGCTATTGAAGTTTCTTCGTTACTTAGCATATAAACAACTTCCCTTAGCGATCGTTTAATCCTGTTCGAGCTATTCGAGGATTATTCTTTATCGTTACAGAAGTAACATCATCCTTCACAAACGTGTTTCTATCTAATGAAAGAAAGAAAGAAAGAAAGAAAGAAAAAGAAAGTAAATACATTATCTAATGAAGATCTATTGTCTTGTCCTGCCTTAATAGACTCAGATTAAATTGTATCATAGATTCATTACATGTAAGTGTTCTAATAAGGAGTTAGGAGCACTAAACAAGAAAGCGTGTTCGGTTGTATGGCGAGGTCAACACAGATTTAGAACGGGTTCAATTAACGCGTCGCGATTTAGCCGTCCGCCCCTTGCGACTCTTAGGGCTGCTAACGTGCCATTATTTATATAAATCATTTGCAAATAAATTGTTTTAGAATGCTTAAAAAATTAAATAAGTAATTAAATTGGTCCTAATGAACTTGTTAAACTGGAAAAGTGACATAATAATTTAAATTAAATAGTATTAAAAAAAATATCGAATTTGTTTATTAATAAAAGCATAGTTAATGATCTCTTCAGATATTAATATATAGGGCTTTACAGGCACCGCAGGTCTAAATGAATATCCAATTTAACCTTTGATGCGGTTTCTTCCTTTTTCGTCATGTTCTGTTGAGGTAGACAAAGTGTACGGAATATACGGTTCAAAGTTATCCATCAAAACACATCAGCAATGCGCGTAGGTTATATATCGAGTGTACATGAAGGGTTATTATCAGATATTGCCTGGTTGAGCATGCTGCTTCGATTGCTACCTCAAAAAACACTGTACTAATGGAAGAATATTCATTCCCACCATATTTAAAACTGGTAATAACCCTGAATTAAAGCAAGGAAACCCATTAAATCTCTAATGCGGCATAAAGCCATGCTTCACAAGACAAGATTAGATAATACATTTATTTCACAACATTCGCTTAGAAGTGTTATAATTTACTAATAAGTTAATAACTTAGAAAGTTAAGCTGTAAGCCACTGAACTAGTGGTATAGGGTTACTTCTTTATATAAAACGATTCTTTTTATTTAAACGATTATACTTATATTTAAATATTTCGCAGCAAATCAAATTTTATGAGTCTTTAAGTTTTAATGTGAAGGCATAAGGAAAATAAATTTTGAATACAAATTGCCTCAATAGTATCAAAAATTATGTATTTTTATTGCTTCAAAATCATATATTTCATAAAAAAAATAATTCAGTAAATTATAGTACTATTAAGTAGAATATCGAAAATAAATCTATACATATAATAAAATCGTAGACTAGCCGTGTCTGTACATTTAATATTTTCAAGAAAAAATTTGTGTTTCGTGTTTCATTTGTGATTCTAAACTCAAAACAATGATTTTTAGAATTTTTGTCTGTTTGTCTGTTTGTCTGTTTGCCTGTTTGTCTGTTTGTCTGTTTGTCTGTTTGTCGGGCGTTTGTACGCAGTCAACTCCGAAACGGCTTAACCGATTTAAATGCGGTTTTCGATTATTTATTACGGCAAATCCCCCAGAGGTTTTAGTGTTTGTTTCATTCAAATCGGTTAAAAAATAAAAAAGATATGAGGGTTCAAAGTTATCCATCAAAACACATCATCAATGCGCGTAGGTACATTCAGTTGAACCTTTTTAGTTGTTGTTTGCACAGTACTTTTTAATGATAAATAGAGCCTTCTTTTAATCTCCAAAGTAGATTATGATCCTGGCGGCCAATCACAACAAGGACTAACCAACATGCAGAAGTTATTTGCGTCCATAAGCAAGAATGCGTTAAATGCGTGCAAACATACAAGTCTCTTTCATTCTAGACGTATACGACAGATATAGAAAATGTAAATATTTTGCAAATAATATAAGAGAATTATTAGGATTATACAAGCATGAACAGTGACACTTTTGTTATATTTCATTTAGGATATACTTCGGACTTAAAATATAACAGTTATTAAATCGTAAAGATTGGACAGTTGTACATTGAATATTTTTCAAAAAGAGTAATTGGTATGCAATATGTATGTTCTATAGATACCAAAACCATGGTTAAATTTTTTTTTCTGTTTGTCTGTTTATCTGTTTGTATGTGCGTCAATCACATAACCACTAACCACTGGGCACTGATAGATCAATATGGTGGTGGTAGGATCAATATACATGTAGACGGAGGGTAAAAAAAATAAATTCGCGAATACAACATTGAGTGAGGTTTCATTGGAAAGTTCTTTAAAAATGATATCGAGGTTTCTAAATGCGTTTTCTGCTAAAATAAATATTTTTTGAGATATAATATGCTTCTAAAGTCGTGAAAATGTCATACCACGTGACAATGTGAGATTTTGTTCGAGTTGCGGACATGCCTTATTATACTCTTAACGTATAGATTAAGACGTTAAAACACTTAATGAATCCTCAAAAACCTTCAAAAAATAACTAACTCTCTGCCCACGGCTTCGCTCGCGTGGGTTTCTATTTTCTGTATTTTTAGAGGCGCGCGCTCTGTGAGATTTTGGTCAAACCTATTTCCATTGAAAATTTTTAAAAAAAATTATAGACATGCGCATATATCACTGGTCCTGCGATCGTAATTTTTTTATTTTAAACTTTTGTTGTGCTCCTCTAAAAATACAGAAATTAGTAGCCCACGCGTGCGAAGCCGCGGGCGGAAAGCTAGTAAACAATATAGGTGTATAAGCTGTGGTTGACAAAAAAAAGTATCGAGTAATATCATATTATTATGGTATAAGTGACAGCCCTATGATGACTATTATAAATCGGTTGGACTAATCTGATTAGGTGTTACCTTATTGATGTACAGTTGGAATTGTTTTGTGTCTCGGTATCTTGCAACGATCGCGTTTTAAATATTTTTAATTTTCTGTATAATGAGGCTTCTTTGTGAATGTTATAGTCAATTTCCATTATTCCGTCGGGCTTATTTTAGGAATTGAAAATTTCAAATGCCTCCAGGGCCAAATAGTTCAAAATACTATGAGCTCCCAAATCAATGATTCAAGTACCTAGATTTCAGATTGAAGGCCACGTACTAAAGGCCACCAAGTATAGGGCCCTAATGACCACGTATACCCTCTTACACCTCTTAAACCGCAACAGGAGGGGGTCTTATAATACGATTATGTTGGCGTAACATTTACATTTCATACCGTCATAATCTATTGGATTGTCTCCCATTGGATGGTATTCACTGAACAGGCTAAGCCTCAGGGCCCCTAGGTGGAAGGTCCCCTTGTCTCTAAGTCCTAACTCGTAACAGAAAGTTGAGATTATGTCGACGTTATACAAACTTTCCAAATGCGTCTGAGGCCTTTGTTGAATTGTGATCTAGTTGATCACCGCTAGGGCTTGAGCCCCAATACCCTCAGATGGAGCCCTATTGCCCCTCAGTCCGCTCTCGAAACAGAAAGGAGCAGTAAGTTGCGATTATGTCGGCGTTATACAAACATTTCTAATTCCGTCTCAGTCCGCTGGTGAATTGTGCCCCATTCACCGGTATTTATACGATCGGATTGTATCTGCTAGGGTTACATGACGCCTAGATAGGTGGTACTCCCTTATTTAAAAATAACAACTTAACTGATAAGATATTTAAGTGAACTTTTAATAATTTTGGACATTTCGTCTTAAATGAGTTACCATAGTAGCTTAAAAGAAGTAGCAGAAGTAGCATCATAAGAACTATGTGATGTCTTCGAACTTGAAATTAAGACCAGTCCTGCGCCTGTGACAATTGTAATTAATGTATTCAGATTTTAAGATTTATGATGACACGTGGATTAAAAGTCCTTATCGAGGATGTATGTATGTGTATGTTCGTTACTCTTTCACGCAAAAACTACTTAACTGTTTGTGATGAGCCTCAATATTCATATAGGTAAGGATCCCGGAATTCCTACAAGATCAGAAGTTAGATACACGGGTGAAACCGTGGCTAACATATTCTACGTGACAGTGCTATTTAATATATATCATACTCTTGTTTACACTATTAAGAATGCTACAGCGCTACAGCGAACAATCAAGAACAAAGTTATACAAACAATTTTTATGCACTTATCGTAAGCGACAATTTCCTGTAGAAACTAGTCATAGCCACCGAGTTCTTCGCATTTTATTAATGCACCACAATGATTATTATACTTAAAATTATGATATTTAAATTTTATTTTATCATGACCTATTTATTATTTTTGCACGCTTTTTATAAGTAAAACATGTGAACATTATGTAATCAATGACACCTGTATTTCACACATGTTTATTTGCAAATAAATGTATTAATTTTGATTTGATTTGATGCCATGTATTCCCACCTTAATAGTACACCGCTGAGAAGTCGTGACTGAGACTGTCCACACACCGCGTCACTTTGCGGTACTCTTACTAACTGGTACGATAAGACCTCAGTGATATGCACTAGGTGAACCTTTGATGTAGTATCATAGATGTTGCTTTGCTGAGAACCTTTCTAAAGTTCGTTTTATAACCGACTATTGCTGCCCGCTTTGTTAGGGCAAAATTCGTTGCCAGTAGTCCTATGTTTATTGGCAAAAAGTTATTATTTTTCCATTATTAGTGACCTACTAACACTCCATATCAGAGCTAGTCACAATTCAGTCTCAGAGTTTAATGGGTACATTATTAACATTTAACCGCAGAGCTTATTCTGTTGATTCTCGAGGAGTTCCTTCCATATGGATTTTCAATCTTTAGCCCAAATTTATGCGGCCACACGAGCTTGTACTCTTTTGAATGCATCAAATTTCCGAATTGGTCCACAAATGACGGAAATTTTAGGAGAGCTGTATACCTTACTAATTACTTCATACCCTAGAAATTCTTGGCCAAATATTAACCTATTTGACCCTCCATATTTTCGTAACCCCACCGATTTTGCTCATCTTCGAAATCGATATATTCTTTTGTCTTTACTATTCGATCAATGATTTAATCACGATCGCATAAAAAGTACCCAAGTTATAAAATACAAAGTGTTTCATACATGCCCGGCCATCTCGACTCTGAGACCTCGCTTCGCTCGCTCAATAAAAATGATTCCCACGTGCAATATATTACGCTCCATTTTCTAACAGGTTCAATAAAAAGTTAATCGTTTATTAATAACGTTATTAAATGTAAATCAATGGAAAGGTTTGTAAATAAAACATAAGGTTTTTCAGTCGCACCTGCCGCGCCAACTTTCTCAGCGGGAAATTACCGTTGATATTGAAAATATTAGCGCTTGGTTATCATTATTTATTTACTTTGAAATATAATTTAAAGCTTAGTGGAGATAGTGGAACATTATTATAATTTTGTATTCAAATTTGTGTGTCTTAATTGTTTATGTAAAATGGACAATTAAGAAAGAAAGAAAGAAAGAAATTATTAAGTACTAGCTTTCCGCCCGCGGCTTCGCACGCGTGGGCCACTAATTTCTGTATTTTTTAGAGACGCACAACAAAAGTTTAAAAAAATTACGGTCACAGGGCCATAGTATGTCTATAGTTTTCTATGGAAATAGGTTTGACCAAAATCTCACAGTGCGAAATACAGAAAATTGTAGTGCACGCGAGCGAAGCCGCGGGCGGAGAGTTTGTTATTTTTTGAAGACTTTTGAGAATTTATTAGTGTTTCTACCGTCTTAATCTATACGTTAAGAGTATAAAAAGGCATGTCCGCAACTCAAGCAAAATCTCACATTGTTACGTGGTATTACATTTTCAACGACTTTAGAAGCGTATATCTCAAAAAATATTTATTTGAACAAAAAGCACATTTAGAAACCTTTATTTCATTTTTAAAGACCTATCTAATGACATCTCATTTAATGATGTTTTCGCGAATTTATTTTTTTACCCTCCGTTTACATGTGTGGAGAGCCACCCCTAGAAATATTTTTTTCGAATAAAATGTAGCCTATAATATGCACCTAATATTGGACTATCAGCATGTGAAATTTTATCAAAATCTGCCCAGTGGTTATTACGTGATTGACGCACATACAAACAGATAAACAGACAAACAGACAAACAGAAAAAAAAAATTCTAATCATGGTTTTGGTATCTATAGAACATACATATTGCATACCAATTGCTCTTTTTGAAAAATATTCAATGTACAGAAATGGTTCGGTTACTGTTTTATTATATGTATAGATGGTGGCTGCCTGTAAATAATTATGTATTATTAGAATATTCCTTCATTTATTTAGAAAACGTTCGTGCCTTACTGAGTTACTTTAAATTTCACAATCTTTAATTTACATGATTTTAACACCCTTAAACTACTTTATTACACACAAATTTCGTGATGAAGTATATGTTTAATTTCCATTACATTCCATTATTTTTTTGTTTTTATTTCGTTTAATAAATCTAGGGCTTTTACGTTACCTTAATTTTACTTCCACTTAGGTTACGTCAAATATGACGTATAACAAATTTCAATCGAAAATTCATGATTGATGCAACATAAAAATATAATATTTAAATATATAGATCGAAGTAACAGATAAATTTTCTTTTCCGACATTTTCTTAACGTGAGTGGACGTGAGTTAGTAGAGATTTTTTCCGACTCAGAATTCAAAGTAACGGATGGAGATGTTAAATTTTCTTCTCAAAAATTTTCTTAACGTGAGTGGACATGAGTTAGTAATTTTTTCTCCCTCTCTCTTGACTCAGAATGTAAATTTTCGTTAACAGAGGTTGAAGTCAAGGAATGCTCACGATACGTATTAAAATACGGGTGTTAGAGCCGCTGTGGGAACATTTAAATGATTTTCATTACAAACCAGTAAGTGGGAGCATTCAGCTGTTGGTATCACGATTTCGGCTAATATTAAGGTTTGTGACACATAATTGATTGTGTTCGCCTCCCACGATACGCACGACCTGAGCTGGAAATAACTAATTTGCGGCAACAGATCTGGGCAAATGTTTAGATACTTACACTGCCGTGGGAAGGTAGATGAACTATCATTATTCATTGATTCATAGATTTTACAGCTAGCTCAATAGTTACGCTTTAATAGTATGTTTATTGTAGTCGATATAACGATATAATTTACATGTTCATAATTAAATTTCGTTAGCTAAGTGGCTAGGACCATTTTTTGGGGAGGCGTTTGAGGCAATGTGAACATTTGTCTGATGCGTCTCCTATTATACATTTATACTTTAATGCGACATGGAACTTATGTTGACAGGTTGCCTTGAATACATTTTTAATACTTATTTTTGCTTTTGCAAATATTTTTGAACGCGCCTGGAAATGCCACGACTAACTCGGCTGGCATATTTTTTTATCTATTCTTTAAACATTTGTAAAATTGTGTTTCAAGTTACCAGTTCCATGTCTAGGTATAATAGGAGAGGCATCATACAACTTTTCGGCTTGCCCCGCATTTTTTGTTACATTACAATCATGCCCCTTATCTAACAAGTAATATAGTGTTGTTGATTGTTATTAGTTATAAAGGCAAGTGAAAAATATGTGTTGATATCCAGCAATTGCAGTTTTCTTTAGCATGCTTAAGATTTCCTCATTGGTAAATTCGCCTAGTAAATAAATCATAACCCTAAAAATAGGTAATTGACATGACGTAAATAGATCATAGGGTTGAATTGATAACCTCATCCTTTTTTGAAAGTCGGTTAAAAATAGGAAATAATCTAGTATACAAGTATAACCTAATAAGGACATCAATAGAGCAGGAAGTACAATAGCTGATAGAGCTTGAGTTATGGAGTCTGAGCAACGCCGCGGGTGATAAGCTAGGCTGATATTAATGACTAGGGATGGGACGAGAGTTACTATTATCCAACACTAGCTGGTCCCCTATTCACAAATGCGATTTTGACCGGAAAGTCCCGAAAATCGGAATTCATACAAATTTTGACAGCAACGTCCGATTTTTAGAACTATCCATTAATAGGGGGAATAGGGGGCCTAAGCTCCGCAGTTTCACCCGCGTATATCTCCCGTTCCCGTAGGATTTTCGAGTTAAAAAGTATCCTAGGTCCTTCCTCGGGTTTTAGAGAATCTCTGTACAAAATTTCACCCAAATTAGTTACGATAGTTTCGGAGCCTTTTCAATACATGCTAACAAATATTTTCTCTTTATAGTACTAGTATAGAAATATGATTACAGTTACCCATCAAGAGACCCTTATAGACTCATTGCACTTCAATGTAAAACTGCACGTTACCAAAAAGTGGGCCGTCCATGTTAATAAAAATTTTTAATAAAGTACCCCACGCAATTCTCCATTCCCGTGGGATTTGATCAAATCCCTTTTTAGGTATGTACTACGTCATAACATCTACCTACATCCCAAATTTCAGCCCTATCCGTCCAGCGGTTTTGGCTGTGCGCTAATATATCACAAGTCAGTCAGATTATAATAAATTTAGGAACATTTGTTGATTTTTTTAAATTGCTATTTTCAACACCCTACTTAATTGATTTATTAAATCCGGTATATTAATTTAATCAATATAATAGTAATTTCAATGTCGTATTATTAATCACCTCACTAGCAGTGTCGTGAATGATCCTCGTAGTAACAGCTATGCGTGGGCGCACGCCTACGACACTCATTCACTTGTTGGAGTGTCGAATCACTTATGATATTATCAATTCCTTCCCCTTGTGTGAATATCTGTACTTTTGTATAATGTTAGCTGTTTTAGTACACAACACTTTGTAGAATCAGGTTCATCTGGTATAATCTTGTGTTTGTTTCATGGTTTTCAGGTTCATCTGTTAAGTGAGTGACCGCAGCCCATCTACAACATCAAAATATCGCAGACGCCTTGCCGGCTTGAACGAAGGGTAAGTTATAGGGAGAGGATTAATGATAGAAAGTTGGGATAGGAGTAGAAAGGGAAAACAGGCCGCTAATTTTATAACCATTCAATATTAATGTCGGAAAATAATTAATCTATTAATTAAGAAATGTGTTTCTTCACTACTCGTGTCGTGAATGATCCGATGCGTGGGCGCACGTTCGACCATCATTCACTTGTTTGTGCACTTTGAGTATAGTGAACTGTTAATGATCTAATTTTATAAATGCAACTGTGGCTCATAGAAACATGTTGATAATTACATGAACACGTATATAATATTTCCTCGCCACAACTTTTTTTATAAAAATATGACGGCTATTATAGATTGGACATGATCTCTAGATACACAATATATTACGTTGTCGTGTGTATTTCACGTCGAGGTTGTGCACTATCAAAGTACCTTCCCTGAAGTTGTGCCGCAACAATACTCAGCTAGGATAAATGGAAGAAAAAGGTATAAACCATTAATTAAATTGTCCTATACTTGCGTATTAGTGAATCGTGAATGGGTCTCGTAGTAACAGCGTTGCGTGGGCGCACGCCCACAACGCTCATTCACTTGTTTGTGCACACTTGTATACTGTGACTAAAGTATATAAACATATTGCTATATTAAGAAGAAAGAAAGAAATAAAAAAGCTTTATTGCCATTTACATTGCGACAAAACAAATAAAACAAAGGAACTTACAGCATAAGTGTGGCAATTGGGCAGACTCAGCCATACTGCTGGGCTTTTACACCCATGTTTTAATATTTATCTAATATATGCTAATGCATTTTTTACATCTACGGGCTATGTTTTATTGTGTTAATTTTGAACTAGGTAAGTATATATATACTGAGCGAACTGCAAAATAAAGGTCAAAAATTTAACCCCCTTTTTGTTTCCTCTCCCCATGAAAATATGACCAAACTAGCTGAGCTCCGCGGTTTCACCAACATGTCCCGTTTTTATAAGATTTTCGGGATAAATATTATCCTATGTCATTCTTGGGGTTCACGAATCCTGTACAAAATTTCATCCAAATCGGTCGTGTAGTTTCGGAGCCTATTCAATGCATACAAACAAATCTTTCCTCTTTATAATATTAGTGTAGAAGTCAAAAGAAGAAGGCTTTCCAACACCTATAAATTGATAACTCTTAATCATTCCTTTATAATCCTATACTCAATTAATTTCTCCGAGCGCGAGTCGTGAATGAATCTCATAGCAACAGAGATGCGTAGGCGCACGCCTACGTCACGTGCTGAATCAAACCTTATCTGCGCTAATGTAATGGTTTGTGAATCTGTGGACCTGTCTCTGTTTCCTTGTTGATTAAATCTAGATGTTTAGTAGTGTGACTGGTTTGTTTCAACCCGTATAGACTATCCATAATTTCGGGTTTTATGATAAATTCATACTTCTACGCTATATAGTATACAGTGTTAAAAGTACGCAGTGGTTGCAAGATTTTTGATGTCAGAAAAAAAAACATGGGGCATTTAAAATGCAATCTGTTACGGTAAATTTCGAAAACGCAAACAAAATAAAAGTTACCATTTCAATGTCGTTTTTTTTATCAAACCTACACAGTCAATTATGTTTTTATTTGAGATAATATTATGTATTATAACAATTTCATATAAGTGACAACATATTGGAATTAGCAATAAAAATGTGGATGTGTGATGATAAGTTGCACACTTGTATTTGAAGCAATGTTTGAGAGGGTGTATGTGCGTTTGTTACTCTTTCACGCAAAAACTACTGAACCGATTATAATTAAACTTGGTATACATATAGGTAAGGATTCAGAATAACATATAGGCTACTATTAATCCCGGAGTTGCCACGGGATCAGAAGTTACGCGGATGAAACAGCTGGACGCAGCTAGTATCATCAAATCACGCTTTGGAAGATCGTATTATTAAAACTTTATCCGAGCGATAAATTACAAGCTAAATAATATCGAGTGAAAATTAATTAGATTCAATCACGACAGATAAAACACTTTTGGCGAGTTTGTTAACCCCATGACATCATTCGACTAGATTATAAGATCATTACAATTAATTTTTTGTCGCTGTGCTATATTTATCTGTGAGTAATTAAATAATATTAGATTACTTCCTACTAATCTTGTACTTCTACTTAATATGGTTTGCATCTTTGGCTACAGATGTTGTTGGTGTGTTGTTATTGCGGTTTTTTTAACAAAAAATGAAGATAATAGTTCTGAGTCAGCAGATTTACGGTGTTGATATAAATATGTAGATTTGATTAAAAACAAATGTGTCATTCAATTACAAAAAAAAAAACTAAATTTTACTGAAAAATTAACAGATTTTTTTAAAAATTTTTGATTGCTTTTTACAAGAAGAAAATATTTTTTTTCTGAAAACTAACAAAACATAGAATTTTATACCTTTTTAATGTTTTTTTTTGAACAAGAAATAATATTTTTTTGATAAGCTCGCCATTTCGTATCTGTCTCCAGTCTCATATTATAAGTAATGTAGACTACGTTGGCATCACGCTGAGAATATCACAATAACTGATAGCACCAATAATATCTACATTCGATACCAAGTGAACATTTGTCTATTGTCTTACATACCTACATAAAATTAAAATATGATGGATCTACTACATTACCTATTGCCACAAAAACGTTCAGTGGGCGTTTTCATCAAATACAAGAGACAAAAAATATTTGAAGAAAAAAGAAAGAACGTTATTTCCAAAATCATTAAAAAATATTTTTAAAGACCCAATACTAAAAATTACGACTACTACGTCAGTGGTCTTCCGGTGGCAATTTTTTTAAATTTAAAAGATAATTGTGTAAACCCATATACCTAGATGGCACATAATATAGACATATTGCGAATAACATAAATCATAACAATTAATAGCACCAATTTACCTTCGATACCAAGAAAATATCTATTGTTCATACCACCACCATTTAATAACTTGATATTTTTCATAATTTTTCTATTTTTTTTTAATTTATTATTTCTGTGCATGTTGTCACCTTTAAGTGTTTTCTACATTAGCGTATAAGTGAGTGTCATTTTTTAATACTATGGTTAAATGTAAGCAAATGTTGGTATTCCTAAATAAATAAATAAATACCACAATTAATGTACCAAAGGTACCAAAAAATTAAAATGATAGATGTACTAGATTATACATGATCGGCCACATATTAATTAGGTGCTCATTATCTGGTCTCGTACGTATTAACTTAGATACGGGGAGCGACAGACTGCGTGGGCCCACTCCTACGCATCAGGGTTACTACTTGAGGCGTAATTGTTAAAAAGACAAATATTAAGTGAATGTATGTATTGATTTGCTGTTAAAATATATTTTAAGTGAAAGCTCTGAGGTGATCATTAAATAGTTATAAGAAGTATGTGAATTGATAAGAAATATTGTATTTATCTCTCCTTTTCTTTGTGATTTAATAAATATACCAATTCTGTATAGAGATCTGTATAAAAGCAAATTTTAGTTAATGTAAGAAAACTGAACACAGATCTTTAAAAACGTATTACGATAACGCGGGCAAAATTTAGGGATAAGGTTTAAGTAGAAACAAATCACAATTGAAACCACACGAACAAATATGAATGACATTAAGAATAGAATAGAATAGAATAGAAAATCATTTATTGAGATACACAACTCATAATACGTACAGTTACAAACATAGCTTAAACAAAGTCCTTATATGAATAAAGGTGTAGATACCCCAACTGGGTCTCCACATAATGTATAGACGGAACATGAAATATAAAAATATATATTATAATAAACTCTGTATGCGACAGCCCTGTACGTTACAGGAACTTGGCAGATCTAGACCCGTCCTATATCTAGATGCTCTAGTACTGACTCATTCATGATTGTGGACCTCATTTCTGGGTTAGAAATCCTCGTACATTTGTTAGCACATGGGCGTAACAGGTTTTTGGCTTGGGGGAAAGTAATGCCTAGGTTACAGAAAAAATACTTAGTGTTAATAAGAAAGATCATGGATATATTTAAATTATCGTTTTTCTATGAAAAATGGCAGGGGACATAACCAAACGGTGCTTTAATTTGATCCTGTTTCTCTTACTTCTTCCATTGATAGAACTTAATAACATGTTAGCTCAAATGAATGAAAATATAAAATAACTAACGTCCTTTTGATAATATTAGAACTTCTATTTAATAATCATATTATCTTACATGGTGCACAAGTTACAATTTATTTGCTAAATGTGTCATTGAAATTATCTTGTAATATTAATAACAAAATCATACTTATTATTTATTAAGTAAATTTGTTTTTCTTTCTTCCTATTCTATAATGGTATCTTCAATTTTAGTATCTTTTTCGTGTAAACAATACTGTTATAATCCTTATTGCAATTGACAATTGACATATAATCGTGGAGAAAGTGTCATTAGCGCATAATTGATGCAATCAGATGATCTCTCACGAGCAAAGGGCGTGCGCACAGCCTCTCTGAACCTTCCCACTTGTCCTGATCTGCATCTGACCTATTATCAGGTGGAGATCGCTACTCAGGAACACGAATTTTAGAAATAGTAGCTATAATATCTGGGGAGGATATCGTTTTCTTATTGTCTTTAAGTTAGACATTACTAGCCGAGGATGTAACCGTGTATCTTCCGATCGACACATACCTACATACATCCCCACAGAGCTTTGGCGGGCATACACGCTAGGGTTTTTATGATGCTCTTAACCTTACAGTTATAACCAACTGGAAACGTATATTTGATAAAACTGTACAGACACCGATACGTTATACTTGTCAGTTATGCATGTTAGGTTAAAACCACCATGCAAATTCTAACGTGTGAGACCTCCATTAGGTTTGGTCTTCAACAAATCCTTATTTCTCCATCCTTCCTTACTAATATTATTGCGAAAGTAACTCTGTCTGTGTCACATTAAAATCTCCCTTTCATTCCCAAGGACGATGGAATAGTTTTTTCTTTGATCATCTACATTATAGTTAGCATTAATTAACTGTTTTATATAGTGTCAACTTTTCCTTTCTTCACCGTTAGCGCAAACAAAACAAATAATTCAGAGCTAAATACAGCTAGCATTTCAAAGGCTAGATAGCATCGAGTTACGTCTAGCTCCGCTCTCATTCCGTTTAACGTTAATTCTGTAGCTATAACTGTATTGGGTTTTGTGTTGCCAAGTTTTCGCGCGAATAATCCATATTTCTAGAAATATTGTGTATGTCTTGGATAAGCAAGATCCGAAAAACTGTAATTAATAAATCTTTAGGTTTTTTAAGTATGTTTATGGGTATTATGGTATAATTCTTCTCGGTAGAGACAGCCTTCCGAATCGGTGGTAAATAAAAAAAAATATTATTATGTAAATGTATAATATGATGTTTTTAAAGCACCTCGAAAAAGCCAATTTGAAAAAATAAACGTTTTGACTTTTGACTTTTGATTACTTTTGGTTTGTTCAAACAAGCCTAATTGGAAGACAATGGAGTTCTTCTTTTATGTCACAAATTCTATTAAAAAGCCTTATTTTATGTGTCAAGTTTACCTAAAATTTTAGTATTGTTTAGACAACTCTTTCATTTTTTTCGTAATTAAAAGATTTTTTGTTTTAGAAACTGCAATTTGGAAACTTAATTTGATATCATTTTACTGAAATTTGAGTAGTAAAGCTGGCAACATCAGTTGAATCTCTTATTTATCCCGTCTCCTGTTACATTTGATTTATTCGATAGTTTAAAGCTTAACATAAATTGAGATTAAACGGCTTCTGGTTTCATTGAGAGAAATTATTCAAATTGATTCCTTTTGGCTCGTTGGATATTAAAATATTTATAATCTGTTAATGGTGCAGTAATTAAGGTAAATATGTAGATTATCGCACGCAATGGTTCAAAGAAAGTGTGTATTTATTCAGTTATCGATTTGCTTAATAAATCTAACGCAAGGTAAAAATAATCGGATTGCATTTACCATAAAAAAACTGGCCAAGTGCGAGTTGGAACAAGAAGGGTTCCATATATTATAAGGACCTGTAATTATGAATGGTACAATGATGAAGCGTCACGATGACGTCACCATTCTCGCTTCCGCGATGTCGAAATGTTTTCGCCGCTAAGCATATATAAGCTTCCAAATATCAATCCTCGGAGCCTAACGGCCGGCCAGTCCTGTGGTTCGGACTGGTCGAGGATCCTCCCGCTTCGTTGGAGGAATAATACCATCCTCCACAATGGTAATTCTAACCTAATCAACAGCAACCAAATTGAAAGTGAATTTACCACCCTCATTCTCACGGTGCCATAAAATTCAAATTATCATTAATATCACATAATCCACTTCCATCCAACAATTTGTCGCTGTCGCGTATCAACTTCTAATTACTTTAATTACAGCTTGGATTCTGTGGCAATTTGACGTTTATTTCCTAAGGGTTAAGATTGAGTTCGGGTTTTATCTGAGTTTAAAGGTGATGGTCTGTTCACACAGGATTAATGATTTCATACCTTTATGCTATGCTGGTTGATGGTCGTTAAATAAAAAAGATATATATAGATCTGGGCCTTGTCAAATTGAAGCTTTTACTTTTAAATCATATAACTAACAATGTAACACATTAATTATACACGAAGGTATAAGACAATGAAATTATTCTTATCTAGCATAGTCTGCTATCCACCGCGTAATATACATTATCTTATTAAGCTCTAGACCTAAAATCTTATGTAATGAAATCTTCTGAATGTAGAAACTAAAACAGATTTAGACACGCATATAAAAATCATTTGATATCTTCAAATATTTTTGGTTAAACATGATTCTCTTGTCATAGGTATATTTTCTTACGACAACACTGTTACTCTATATTACCTACCTTTGTATAAAGAGAAAATAAATATTTTATCTATTTATTTATTTATTTAATTGTAAAAACTGCCCTGTGTAATGCCTGAATTTACGTATATATCTTCCACATGGTTTGTTTAAACCGCTTTATTTGAAGAATATTCTTCCTTACTTCTGTTGCATCTGGTTTATGTGAACAGACCTCATGCTTAGTGAGGCAAAGGCCTGTCGAATCGATTTGAACGACTCCGAGACTCGATTGGGGACATCGATGAGGTAAGCGAGTAACCTATACATGTACAGATGCTAATGGAAGAACAATTAATCGTGAAACGTGATTTGAATCCATACAAATGTTAGGAAGTCTTTAAGCTAAAAATAATGAAGAAAGTAGTGGGAGATTGCATCTTTAAAATATTGTATTTGAGACCTTACTCAGTTTTATTACTACAAGGAATTTGGGTCAATTTAGATTTTGATAGATATCCTACTAATTTATTAATGCTAAGGATTTGGAAGACAGTATATATGCGTTTGTTGCACTTTCACGCAAAAAGTAAAGAACCGATTGTGATGAAACTTGGTATTGATATAGTTAGGGATTCAGAATAACATAAAGGCTACTAATCCCGGAATTCTCACAGGATCAGGATAGGAGGTCAGATATTCCTTCATGGCTAGTTTTACAATAAAAATATCTTTTTTATTGTAAAACCCTTACTGTTATTAATTTTTCAGGAATGTATTAAATAATGCACGTTAAATGAAACCTGTGTTAAAGTAAAAAAAATGCAAATATTTCGAATGAGATTTCGTTGGTTTCAACATATCTATGTCAAAATTACAACACATTTTAACTAATCACAAATCTGTCTTACACAATTGAAATACTAAAAATCTTAATCGACTTGGCCAATCGTGCCATCGTGCAAAAGCCTGTTATTTCGGATCAAGTGTACAATCTATCACAGTTAACGATAAAAGCGATTTGAACAACAAATGTGTCCATTTGTATATCAGGTCAAACTGCGTCTATAAATTATTTCGACCGCTTCGGCGCTATTTATAACGTAATAAATGCTTATCATCCAACCACCTATGATCTTTGGTTTAAACTATTTTTGTTACAAGTGGCTTGTAGCTATTTAGGCCTACCATGAAATGTTTCGTCTGAAGTATCGTTTTAGAATTTTATTAAATACTTATGTTCTGAAAACGGTTACTAAATTTCGTTTCTTCCGGGCAAAAAAAGTATAATGTACGATAGGACTAGTTCGACAAAATCTCGAAGTTTTTGCCAAATGATTTGGCCAATATCTTGATATTATTATGTCAGACCCTCAGATTCTCGTGATAAAAACCTCTCGGAACATAATTGTAGTATTAATCAAAATATATACAAAGAGCTGATGAGATTCTTGCCAATTCTTCTTGCTTGAAAATAAAATATTATTCGGATTTGAAGTGTTTTCAAAGAAATCCTACTTGAATGAGTAATGTTTTAATTAGAAGAAAACTGACTCATACTAAGGATGATGCCTTAGTGTGAGTCAATCTTCTTCCTGAGGAACATCAATATAAAACTAACTAACATTTTATATGTAATCGTATAAAATCTTACCTCTTACATACTACCTTATTCTACGTCTTACTTCGACAAGAAACGATTGTCGAAGTAAGAGTTAAGCCTGTAACGAAATTAAGACATCCTATAAAAGCTAGGCCATAAATAGTATAATACAACTAGCTGTGTCTCGAGGATCCACCAGTGTTGTTTTATCCGTTCCCGTGGGATTTAATCAAAATCCTTTCTCAGTGAATACCTACGTCATAACATCTACTTGCATGCCAAGTTTCAGTCCGGTCCGTCCAGTGGTTTGGGCTGTGCATTGATAGATCACTATGTCAGTCAGTCACCATTAGAGTTTATAGATATATTTACTATGCGTTCATAGGTCGGCATGGTATGATGCGTACTACTGGATGCATTTGTGTTAACATTCTAAAGAATATTTGCGATCCTAAAACTTGATACGTACGATAGCGACACGTGTACACCGAACATTCATGTACAAATTAGATTTATTATATTCCTTATCAAAGTTCAATTGTGGACTTAACAGTCCATCAATTCATTTATCATTTTATTATTTACGCTCGAATACACTTAATTTAATTTGTGGATTTAACAATCGATCAATTAAATTATTATTTTAAGCTCGAATTCAACTACACTTCAAATGTGCCAATATGTACGTCAGTCGTGAATAACCGATGCAATATTGTTCATAGAATCGCATGTTTGTCTAAACCGATGGAGCAATCCGATTTGCGAGATAATATCTATTATATTTCATTGAGAATTTATTGTTTATTGGTGTGAAAACACTTGATTGTTATTTATAGTCGATCTTGGAGATTTACGTGTTTGATATTTGAATTAATTGGTGGAAATCCATTTCGATTTCAATTATTATGGTAATTTTATACGAGAAGAGAAACGCTCTTAGCTATATGCATAAAATTTTGACGCTTCGACTTTTGGCTATTCATATCATCATAAATATGCTAAATCAAGACATAAAAATTAGTTTTTGGGATAGAAATATGACGTTACTATCTCTACACGTGCATTTTGATAATTTACATAAAACCATAATGAATTATACATCTTAACCTCTATTACAAATTACAGCATTTACTGATTAAACTCATACAAAAATTCGTTCGGGAATTTTTAATAATTATTCAAATATGTATATTATATCTGTATTCCGATATGATATTTTCGACTTATGTTTACAATCCTACTAATATTATAAATGCGGAAGTCTGTGCGCAAAAACGACTGAACCGATTATGATGAATATATATACTTAAGGGTTCAAAGTTGCCACGGGATCAAAAGTTACGCGGGTGAAGTTCCGCAAGCGCGGCTAGTTTTAACAAAACTTTTTATTAAAATATCTTTCATACGATGCCTATGTTTAAAACCTACGCTATATTATGTCCAAAACTAAATATGATACATTCTTAAATATGCAATTTGTTTTGCGCATATTATCTAAAACTCATTTGTTTTAAAATTGCGTCTTACGTTTACAGACGTCATTAAGTAGTTAAAGGAGTTCAGATCATACCTAATATGGGTGGGAATTAGATCAGCTATTCACGCGATGTAAGTATTAACTGTTGCTGTATTCATGTGAATATTATTTAAAAGTAATAGTTTTATGATGTTATAATAACTGAACCTATGAACGTCTATAACATGAGGTGAAGCTGTATTATTGGACTTTAGAAAGGTAATAGGTAAGGAAAGGACTGCTGAAGAGAAAGGAAAAAAATAATAAGAAAAGAGGAATAAATAAAAGGATATAACTCAATCATGAGGAATTCAAATCCAAATTCCTGTCGCTTATTTTTCTAAATTTGCTGTATAGAAACGTCACATAAATATTTCTTTTTATTATGAAGCTAAGTTGGTTTTGACAAAGCTTGGCACATAAATACTTTATAATTTTATCGACTTTCCGCTCGCGAAGAACATATCACAACTGGAAGCTTTTTCATATACTTAAATTTATAAGGAGATATAATATGAAACATACAAAGTTTCATAAGCTTTGGAAATATATATTTAGCAAACAAAACAATTTCGAAATGAATAGAATTGTACAAATTCGTTCCTGGCTATAAAGCTGTGTAACACTGAGTTTTAATGCCTCTACATAATAAATGCGAACCTTAATGTCTAAATAATTGCTTCATTTATGCATGCTGTTTATTGCTCAGTAATATTGCTATCTTCATGAATGATAATCAGTATTAATTGTCGATAAAATGAGTAAGAAATAATGATTTTGTAATAAGCAACAATTTATTATTTATTGACCGAGTGAAGCGGGGACTCAGATTCGAGATCGCCAGGCGATTGTTTGTAAGTATGAAAAACTTTGTTCGACGATAATTTGAGTATTATTTATCCAGTCTTGATAAAATTTCATAGGCAAATAGTTTAGACAAAAATGTCGAGTTCGAAGATGAGCGAAATCGGGGGAGGTGACGAAGATTGGAGGTTGAAATAGGCGTTTTTCATAGCCGAGTAATGTAGCCACGGAATAGAAAAAACAAGTGGAAGTGCCCTAGTGCTTCTTTAGTATGAGAACCAATGTCGCCAAACTCACACATTGACAAATTAAATCGTACAATGCATACAAAAGAAGTAATGTCAAAAATTGACAAAAAAACATTTCGGTTGAAAATCGTATTTATTGTTATTTAAAATGAAGTCTTTTTGTATGTCAGTAAGGTAGTAATTAGTTTATCTGTTAAATCAATTTTCCACCTAGAGAAAAGGTAAAACTATTCATCGCTAGAGGGCGCATTATAAATTCATTAAATTTTGATCTCTAACAGCTTTGAAATAAATGTTATATTTACGGTACAACCGTTTGACACTCAGTTGTCATTTTGCTACTCACCCAGTGATTGATCGTATCGATAACTACATGTCGATATTAGTTAAATTTCCACTATAAGCGAGAAATAATTAAACATAAATTTAAGAACTCCAAGAGAAGGAAGTCGTCCTAACTGATTCCTTAATTAATTTGTATTATAAATTAATATATATTTTAATACTACTTATTTTCAATTTGTTTATGTGGTTTGCAGTGTTACATTTTATACGATGGTTCAAAATGCTTCGTATGCGAGTCCAATACTCTTTTAGCTGATTGTATTAAATTCAAATATTGTTTTTACATTATTAATTTCACTTATTTATCGATATCAACAAATTTGTCACATCCCTCATCGAAGCTTCAAGAACTTATATCATTTGATTTAGGTACGTATTAAAGTCAATTATGTACTTTAAGTCAACAGCATAAGGTATTTTTTAATTTGAAAAAATAAACGAATTTGTGATTTTCACAATAATTTACGTTTTATTGTATTTAAACAAACTTTTATATTTGCCGGTGATAAGATATATCGCCATGAGACTTATTTATTATGCTGGATCGTTTTTACAATTTATAATTGCGGAATAACGCCTGATTTCAATATATTATATCTGAAGTCGAGACGTTATGTCACATCAAGTAGCAAATAACGACTGGACCGATGTTGCACTAATGTACAAAGTTAAATGTCGCAGGCTAGAGCAGCAGGGCACTTCCACTTGTTTTTTCTATTCCGTGAATGTAGCCGAGTGTGGTATCGAATAAAAGGTCTTGCTTTAGGAGAAGCGAATATAGTCTATCCAATCTATCGATCTGTATTACGTAAGCTATGGTATTCTGCAATTACTCACATATCTATATAAATAAATAAATATTCAGGACATTTTTAACACAACGCCATCTAGTCCCAAACTAAGCAAAGCTTGTACTATGGAAACTAGATAACTGATAGACATTATAAACATACTTTTTTGTAACTACATACATACTACAGATAAATGAACACCCAGACAGTAGAAAATGACAACATCACAATTTCTACTCGTGGGGATCGAACTCACTCCTTCCAGCGCAATAGACCATTGCTACATCCACTGCGCCAATCACATATCAATATCTAATACATCCATAATCAATCATGCCTACGCACATTTTCCTCTGCACTTTATCTAAAAATGTCTCGTGATGGATGGAGTGGTAAATGGGGAAGTTATCAGAGCTGCCCGCCGGGTATACCGGTTGTATTGATTTGTTGAACCACTGCTAAGAACTGACTTCATCATGCAAAGTTGAGTATAAATCACATCACACTTTTCATGGAACACATTTTTTATTCACTTACAAGTTTCAAACACAGATTAGAGAATAAATGGCAGATGGAGTGCGACCGAAGACTCGTGTGACGCTAAAAAGCAAATACAAAAATGTTCATCTAGTTTGACACAACACGTCACGAGGGCTTCGTAATTTTAAAATTTCACTCGCACAGATGCACGTATACGTACGTGTAGTTAACGTCACTCGAGTCTTCAGAACACTCCATCTGCCTTTTATTCTCTAATCTGTGGTTTCAAAATATTAATAATAGTATACATCACAAATAGTGACAGTCAAAATATATAGAATTTTTAAGCTTATTGATTAAAAATGCCTTTTAACGGATTTGTACGCGGTTTATTATTCACTAGCGATATATATTATTTACCCGCCCTGGCTTCGCATAGGTGCAATGTCGTCTTAAATTAACATTTTTTTATCATTTTTAAAGTCATTAACCACTCGATCACTATAAAAGCACTACATACACAAACATAATTGTACTGTACTGCTTCGTCGAATGGTTAATGACTTTTAAAAATTAAGAAAAAAACTTACATGTCCTTTCTCGGGTTTAAAAAAATATCTGTACAAAATTTCATCGAAGTCGGATCAGTGGTTTGGGCGTGAAGAAGAGACACACAAACAGAGTTACTTTTGCATTTATAATATTAGGAAGTACTCGTCCGGCTTTAAAACTAAAATTGTTGCAAACATTTGAAAATGTTTGACGTCGTTCGTCAATTTTCCACACTCTGTTTAATCATGACTATAATTACTTGACTCACAAACACAGTCACTGAATGCAGTATTTGTTAAACCCCACTTATAAACTATCTGCTAATGTCTATAACTGGGCCCATAAAACTTTATGACCAGGTCGAGATCCTAATCTTGTTACCAGCTCGAATTTAACTAACCTGCATATCGGCTGGCTGTGAAAACCTCGCATGTGCTGAAAACCAAATTTTACAGAAGCAAGAAAGCAATTGGGGAAGATTGGTATCGAAAGACATTAAGAAATCCGGAAGGTTTTTTATGCATTGCATAACTTTTTGGTTCTTAAGGTAAATTCAAAAGGTCAAAAAACCCTTTGTTTTTCTTGAGAAGGAGTGAAGAGCGAGAGCAAAGCGAGGTTTCTGAGTCGAGATGGCCGGGCGATTGTTGTTTGTATGTAAGTATGAAAACTTTGTCCGACGATTACTTGAGTATTGCTTATCCGATATTGATAAAATTTTGTATGCAAAAATTATAAATAGAGAAAAATCTTGTTTACAAAAAATCAATAACGAAAATATAGAAAGTAAAATAAGCGACCCTGGGGCGGCGTGAATGGGGATTTACATCGCTCCACCAAATAAGGCCTCTGCGACGGTTGTGGTCTGCCATATGTTCCGGGAAGACCACTGCCCTCACCGAGAGACCGCGAAAAGCGGCCGACACCGGGGGGTTCGCGGAAGAATGCTTCGGCTTGCCCGTGAGCCCCCCACAACGTGTGTGAAGGAACATCGAGGGGTTTTAGTCGGTGCAAGTCCGACATAACCCGGTCGTTTCCCTAGACGGCGGGGTATGTGAAGGCATTTCCCCTCGTTAAAAAAAAGGTAAACTAAGCGAATTTCATATGAACACTCGTATAGCCAAGTATACTATCAAATGATGATGATTTATACATTTTCGCGAGGTCTAGCTCGGAGCGAGTCACTAGTCATAAAAATTGTTACTTACGAGGTTTTCATAGCCCGTTATCGATATTGGCAATAGGCCACACCGCACCTGCAGCTGCGTGAGATTTAATAAACCAATTTATGCTTGGCTAAAATGTCGGATTAATAATAATATGTCGAATATCGTTTGATGAAAATTTATGTGACGGTAAGGATAGAGTTAATTGTAAGCTTCTATGCGGTTGTAAGTATGACCTAGTTTCCATCACTTTTGAAGAAAATAATCTCAATAATTTTGGGAACTTTGTAAAATTAAGAAAGAAAGAATATAGAGAAAATAGTTTTAACGCATTTGGAGAAAACTGTTTCAATAATTTTGGGAACATTATTTAATTTACAAATAAAGGAAAAACATTTATTTGACGGACATAACACAATACATTTAAGACATACACAAAAATACGCTTACAACTATAAAATACTAGCTATAATATATGTTTAAACGCCGTAATCTTTGAAACTTCTCGATGAAAATAGGTACATTACAGATCATGAGAAAATAAGTATGTAAAATTATCTATTTATTAATATTATTTGCGAACTAATTCCTAGTTCCTGTTCCTCATAATGAGGTCCGTTATGTCTGAATGGATGTGGCCAATCAGCACAAGGAAATGGGATCCATCAGAACCCAGCTGGGTATTAATAGTCATTAACGCGGTGCTTATTGGGTTATATATTCTATTTGTCAGTGTTAGTTTGCAGACAAGGACGTAAACTGTTATACAGAGCCGAAGCCAGGCGCGGGAGCATGGCTAATGTTAACTATAGAAAGTGGAATTTTGTAATGTAAAGGGAAATACAGAATCCTGGAATATCAGAGGGTAGATTTGGTGATCTACGTTCGTTGGCGAATCTATTATCAGATCGAATATTAATTTTTGAAAGAAAGAAAATTCGTTTATTGCCAACAATATAGATAATTAACATAAGCAACATACAACAAAAAAAAGTTGGTGGCAAATGGAAGTAATTTATGTTCTGGAATCAAATCTTGACTTAAATCTGTTGGTATCAAAACGTAAATGTGGTGATTAGGAGTAGAAACGATTGACATTTGAGTATTTAATTTTCTTAACTGTTGAGCTTAAAATATTTATGCCAATTTAAAAGTCAGTAACTAATTAATTAGTTTTACTAAAAAACGACAATGCCCCGTGAAATGGGGTGACGTGAAACAATAAATATAAAAGTAAGTTTCAATGATTATTGATCATATTTTTACTAGAAATCAGTTTCTGCGGAGTGAAGCTTAAGATCCATTTTGTAATAAGGACTAATTGGTTTTCAAATCAAATCTCAGTTGAATGTTGATTTCAGTGGCAACTCTGAATACGGGTCGTATACTTGATATTAATAATTGACATTACTATATATAATTTTCTTAGCCTTAAATATTCCGGCACAGTTTTGATGATCATTTATACAACTCTATAAGAAGCTACGCTTAAAACACGCTTGAAAACATCTAGTATCTAATAATGACGCATACATATAAATACACATCTTGTACGGGTTCTGAGTGCAACAAAAAATCCTTTGATTGGTCGGAATGTCTGCTTTTTATCAAATTACATGCCATAATTACATTTACTATGCTTGATGGATATGATGATACTATTATTTTTAGATAAATTATTTCGAGATTCATAATAAGGAATTGTGTTTTGCTGCTTGATAAAGGGTAATTTAAAAATATTTATGGAATTAAGTATTCAATGTTTTTAAACATCGGTATAAACCCCTTTGAAACCGTTCGCGGACGATTTTTAGGTTCTGAGGATCAGTGTTTTGAAACAATTGGTGTATAATGATGTTTTTGGACTCATTAATTAATTTTAATTGTAATTTCTCTTGATCATCACTGTAAACAGTAATACTACTTCGTAATTATTATTACAATTTGAAGGCCACACCACACATCATAACATTGTGTCATAAGCAATTGGCAGCCAAGCAATTAAAATATATGTTTAAAAACATGTCATTGTAGCTCAATCGATTATTATTGAATTAACTACAAACCATTACAATAAACTTCAATTTTCAGTTTTAGATTTTGAAAATTTGACAAATATATAGGAAAAAATATAAATAACTAGTTGATCCGCGCAGCTTTGCTCTCGTTATAGCCTATAAAATATAGCCGATGTTATCTGTGGATAATGTTTTCGAATGGTGAAAACATTTATAAAATCGGTCCATTACTTCTTGAGCCTATTCATTGCAACCAAACAACCAAACAAAGTTTTCCTCTTTATAATATTGTAGATAAATATTTTGTTTGTATACTTCGATCATTTCTAGATATAGTCGGGTGATACAACTAGTGTAAATATCTAAAGTAGGGTGCGCCCTGAGGCCTCGCCGTACATTTACCACGAACAAGCATTAAACAGACAGAAGGAGTATTAATTAAATATATATGCTAATTTCAGAAAATCTATAATTTCCCTCTGATTCATATTAAATGTTCCAGTTTATTATAATTTCTAATCGTAATTTCATTTAATTCTATTTAACTAGTCTTTCAAGTGTATTTTTATGTAATTTATTTTTTGTATTTTATATTTTTTTATTGTAGCAAAGGCATAAAATGTTGTTGCTATCTGCGACTACGGCTGTATTTTTTGACATAATACATATATTTATTTCCAAATCATATTAATACAAAAACAAAACAAAAATAAAATCTACTGGTTACAATCGAATATAATTTACCCGACTGTTACAAAAGGGGGTAATGATTTTCAAGCAAAAGTATGTTTATCCATTTAGTTGGCACGCCCTACACCCTAAACGGCTACATACGTGTGTTGTTCGATTCATCAAAAATATGATAGTGACATACGCTATATAAATTTTTAAAATAGTGCTTGTAAATCAAAAAAGGTAGGAGAGATTTATTTTTAAAGTATGTTTATGTATGTATATCAGTAATCAGTTTTCATAGTACAAGCTTTGCTTAGTTTGGGACTAGATGGCGTAGTGTTAAATATCCCTTTATAATTATATTTATTAAGTATTGAATTAAAGACCTTTTTACACTATTTCCACTATTTATTTTAAAAACATTATTTAATTACAACCGGTTTCGAGAATTCATCATCAGGTAGTATTCTC
>LQNK01002041.1:95680-108149 GCA_001586405.1 Phoebis sennae
AGTTGTAAACATTTTTTTTATTTGACTTCCAAAAAAATCCTCTATGTCGGTTGTTTTATTTCCTTTTATATGAATGATGAAGATTCAGAGTCATCCAATCTGAGCTATCACAGCAGCCCTACCGAGGTCAGATAGGGTCACGGTGATTTTAACGTAATCACACAACAAAAGAGATCCGATGGATAACACGAAAAAATGGTACAGGACCTCCCGACGAGAGGTCGTCGGCCTACTTGTTCTATAAGTTTATAACTTCTTTCTGTATTTTTAATCGACTTCTATGATTAACTAGACGCTCGGTTTTATCCACGTAACTTCTGATCCCGTGGCAACTCAGGGATTAAAAGTAGCCTATATGTTATTTGAACCCTTACCTTTAAGTATACCAAGGTAAATCATAATCGGTTCAGTAGTATTTTCGTGAAATAGTAACAAACAAACATACAAATATCAAAAGACGTGTAAGACATAGAAGTAATATTATTTAAATAATATTTTCAGTTTTTGCATCGTGATTGAGACACACAAACATCCAAATGACTAAATATCCAAAGTTTTATATGTATAATATTAGTAGAAAGTAGGATTAGTACTTATTCTGTTAACTTCTTGACAAAATTGGGTAAAAAAAATTTTAAATTTATTTTTTGAGAATTATTAAAAATTTATGATATTGCATTACAAGCTGGACTTTTCTTCAAAAGAAAGTTATTTTGATTGAAATTATTAGAAGATTCTCTTAAGATTACGTACAATAGATTCCAGTTAAATAACCGTTGACATTACCACATAATTGAAACCTGATACACCGATTTGTCGATATTTGGCAACAATGCGCTAGTGATGTTCTGTATCGATAATAGTGCCGTTCGTCTAACCCGCCGGTCGTACCGGTTTGTCGTGAAATAGGGCTGGCTATGTTATGATCTACTTTTTGTTATTAATTTAAGGTAATTTAAAAGTGTATATGTTTTTATTATATCTTGTTGTTTTGCTTTTTGTAACTATGTAATGTGAATATTTTTTAATGTATTTCCTTAACTTAGATAAATATCAAAGTTGTAAAAGGATCCAAAGATTGTTTTGCGTTGCAAACAAACATGAAGGGAGTATTCTATTAACTGTAAAATTTGCAGCAATTTAAATAATTAACCTACTTATATTATAAACATGGAATATTAGTTGTTCGAATCTGCGCTAGCTACTAAACGGATTTTGATCAAATTTTGGATACAGATAGGCTTAATTAGGCTATATTTCTTTGTACCTCATACTTTTTATTGAACTATACACCTCGAACGCGAACGAAACCGCGTGCCGAAGCTAGTACGTAATAAATTTTACAAACGTTGGTAGCCCTGGACAAAAGATTGGCACAAACTATTGGATTGATAGACTTCGAATTAAATGCAATTCAGATACTTTCGAAGAATACATTGTGCTAATAATGCCAATATAGCGGCAAAAGTTAGTTTGACTGATCAAATGGTTAAATTCTTTTTATTATTAACATCTCTTAAAATTTGCAGAATAATTGACTAGACGAGTCTGAGAGTAGAGATGACCCGGTGGAAATCGGTTCAGTAGTTTTTTATAGGGCAGTAGAGCCCATTCATTACAATCAATCAAACAGTTTTCCTCTTTATAATATTAGTATAGATAACTTCAGTACTGTTTAACCGATCTTAATTTAATATTTAATTCGATCATACGACTCTACCTATACAGAATTTAGTTTTTATTCTCTTTCTTCTAAGGCCGCCTATTGCTTCTATTTATTTCTTTCGTTGCGCTAATCTTTTTTTAAATGTGTCATAAATATTTCATTTAATTTTTTTGTTCAAAAAACATCTTTTAAGATCCAGCTTTTGAAGATCGTAGTGTACCAATAAAATGTAAAGTAAACCACGTATTGGCGGTAACATTTTGAACGACCAATAAATCCATACGACGGTTTAACTGTGGGAACATTTGGAAAGATTTATATCAAGTGAAGATTGTATGACGATAGACCAGAGATTTCGGACCAGTTTTTCCCGAGATGTGCCTGTTCAGACAAACTCTTAAGCTCTATATTATGAGTTTATATTAAAGAATTGAATAGAAATGAAGCCTTACACAATAAAAGTACAGTACACGTTTTCAGAGTATGTACTGTTAATAGGTTTTTTAATTTGACAAAATATATTTTACTGAGTAAATATGAATTATATTTCATTACATATGTTCACACAAAAGCATGTCAAAAGTCAACCCCCTTTTTTAAAATTATCTCTATCGAATAAATAATGTATGTATTCATGCCTGACACTTGAAATGTCAATCATGGGTGCCACTGAAAATCAGTGTTGTGGCATAATGCCACAAATATCCTGTTATTCCTTTCTGAGACACGTGTTATGCAAATATTAATGTACCTTCCTGTATACTTTTTATTGTGTGTGTGTGTGTCTTAATAAATGTGCTTATCCTTTCTTTTTGAATCTTTATCGAATTATATCTTCCGCTAAATGATTTCCGTAGCAGTGGCCAATCACAACAGGGAACATAGTTGTCAGAAAAATCCCAACAACATTATTTTATTCATCCCACCTGGGATTCGAACCTACGACCTCTCGATCTGTAATCAAAGATGCCACCAACGAGGAGTAGGTATTTCATACATTCAAACTTGAGAATCAGTTACATACGTACTATATACACTTAACATAATAAAACAAAAACATTGAATTTCAAGTTGATCATTTTGGCATGCTGTCAGTTCCAGCACCATAGAAGGAGCCACTTTTGTATTTCGTACTCACACATTCAAACTAGTTTTTGTATTGAAATAAAAAGTAGTGTGCGAAAATTTTCGGTATTTTTTACTGGCAATAATTAATTGTTTGTATTCTTGCGATTTCTGCGTCGCTTTTTGTGCTAAGGATTTCTCTTGAAACTGAGTGTCAAAGTTCTTAGTATTAATTATTATTTAATTTCAAAATATACCAATACAATAACAGTTATATTAAGAACGTATTAAAGACACTGCTACCATCACTACTTATTAGTACCTTAAAACTCCGATGGATTTCTATGCAGTTTCTTTTAGCAGTAAAAGTGATTCATAGAAACATTCATCTACACTAATATTATAAAGAGGAAATCTTTGTTTGGTTGTAATGAATAGGCTCAAAAACTACTTGACCGATTAAAAATTTAGTCACCATTCATAAGCTACATTATCCACGAGTAACATAGGCTATATTTTATCGGCTATATAATAAATATAGCATTATGCTACGGGAGCGAAGCCGCGCGGATCAACAAACGTTTTTCCTCTTTATAATATTAGTGTAAATAATATTAAATATGTACTATATTACTTCACTATAAACAGAATGGGCTTTGATATCTTTTCACTAGGTTTTTCAACAAAGTCCCTTTGAAACGCCGCAAAATTATCAAACCAATGTGCACTATAAAGAACAAGATAATGACATATTACATACAATGTATGCCCGGCTCTGTATCTATTAGGGACTTCATACATTTAAACGTATACCTTACTGTCACACTGATTTAATTAATTAATAAATAACTACATAATATGAAATAAAGTCCTTACTGTTCTTTTTTAATTTTAAACAATTAAATCGTTAAACAATTATATCCTTAATGTTATACTAATTTATCACTAAAATAAATAATAAGTCGCCTTCCGCAACATTTTGCCCCTATGTCTGCTTTGATCTCTAAAATTAACCAATGGATTTTGATCCGCATTTCTTATTTTAATAGAGGAATCTAATTTAAATGTGAAACCGGGGCAGGTCGCTAGTATATTTTATTATTTTTGAACGCGTTTATCTCAGGAAAAACTGAACCGACTTGAATAATCTGCTCGTGTTCGATAGACCATTAATGTATGTGTCTGAAATAAGTTATATTATTATCAATCATTTTACTATGGGAGCAAAGCCGCGTGGAACTGCTAGTGTTAAAATAAGTTTCATTAAGGGATTCTGGTAGTATTTACACTAATATTATAAAGAAGAAAATTTTGTTTGTTTGTTTGGTAGTAATGAATAGCCTCAAAAACTACGGGCCTGATTTTAAAAATTCTTTCTTCATTCGATACCTACATTAATCACGAGTTACAAAGGCTATATTTTATAGGCCTTTTATCTATAGTATGTATGTATTTACAAAAGTATGTTTAAGTATATAGCTATCAGTTATCTGGTTTCCATAGTAAAAGCTTTGCTTAGTTTGGGACTAGATGGCGTAGTGTTAAATGTCTTAAATATAAAGAGAAATTTAATTTATCATACGATCCAGTGTTTAACAGGGCATAATGTTTGGAAATATTATAGTATTTAAATGGTACATAAAGGAAATGCGGTGCTCTACTAAATATGCGCAGTCTCACCAGATGAGGTCAGCAAGTCGGCTTATCTCCGTTCTAACAACCTCGTATTATCAAGCTATGAGTATGAATGGTTTTGGCAGCGACACCGATTTTAAAGTTGAACGCCCGAGTCGATAGCACGATGTTTGTCAGGGCTGCCACGAGACTGTTTTGCACATTGTATAAAATAATACCCGTCCCGGCTTCGCACGGGTGCAATGCTGATACTAAATATACTACAGAAAAACTGTGAACATTGTATATAAGCATTATTAGGCAGTAAATTATTTTGATAAATTTCTGCAATGCTGATACTAAATATACTACAGAAAAACTGATCACATTAAAAACATCAACAATGACAGTATTTCTCCACTATTTAATGAATGTTATCATAAACACAAACCTTTCTCTTGAATCACTCTATCTATTATAAAAAAAACCGTTGCGTACATTTAAATATGTAGGCATATAAAGGGACATAGGGACAGAGAAAGCGACTTTGTTTTAGACATAATATAAAGTCCAAATTCCTACGTTTTCTCGCTTTTAGTAAAGAAACATATTTCATTACTAATAATATTATGTAAGGAAGAATAAAACTTTAACACCTAAGACAAATGAACGTATGTCTTTATAAATAAAAAAAAACTACTATTAAAATATATAAATAAACACTATTATTAGGTACGGCGTACCAGTTTAAAAAAATGTGAAGTAGCAGCCCTACGCCTTTCTCCAATATAAAGGTCGATATGGATTCTGAAACATAATTTATTTTTGATTCGCGTAAAAAATCGTTTCTTTAATGCATGTACAGTCGCGACATAATTTATTGATTATTTTGAAGATTTTAATGGCATTTTAAACAGTGCTATTTCAGAGAATTTGTAAATTAGGAGCGTGCATTATTTTGTTTCCGTCAAGTATAATATTATCAATTAGGTACAATCGCGTAGAAAATATGTTATAACATTTTTTTTGTATGTAAAATATTTCTGAGAATATATAACTCTTTGAATTTATAATATTCAGTTAGTTAAGATAAATTGCCTCTAAAATAAGAATTTAATTGTAAATTATTGTTCAAATGTTTAAATGCTATGACTGAATTAGATACGAACATCCATTAACATACGATTAAGATTACGGAAAAAAAATCTTAAAAATACTGAATACGTTTAAAATATTTCGTTCACGACTATCCACAAGAAATTAACATAAAAATCGTTTTTCGCGTGATAAGCCCATAAAAATACGAGTTTACGTTGTTTTAGAAGCTTCATTCATTCCGATTGTTCCGTTTTCGGTTAAAATATTATTTTGCAATATACTTTATAGGTGTTATATAAAACGTATCTTTATGGCTGTTTTGTTTTTAAACGTTTATAAAATGAGTGTGGGAATTGATGTGGTTTTTGGACGAATTTGGTCAGTTATACCTCTAAAATGTTTAGAATCCTAAGATAGCCTCAGATTTGTACGCTTTAGGAAAGAAATTCCCTTTTCTAAAGAAAATAGTGTATAATAGAAGAAATAAAGAAAAGGTTTATTACACAATTCATTTCATTGGGTTTTTATACAGATTTCATGCTTAGTACTAAATTTACGGGAACTGCCTCATTGGTTCAGTGGTTAGTACGTGAGGCGTTACAACCGAGAGGTCCTGGATTTGATTCTCGGTAGAGGCGTTAAAAATATGTCTCAAATTGTCAAGGCACAGAAGGCTGACTCACGGCTCACCTACTTGCCTTTTAATAAAAATTGATCACTAAAATGATTAACAATCACGCTTTGCACTAATTCAAATATCTTTATTTGCTGAAAGTAGTTACATAAGATGTTAGTAAATTAGTATATCTTACACATTCTGCCTGTAATCTAGGCATGCAAATTGTATTTCTAGAATTCTTTAAATATCTTCAGAATATGAATCAAATTATATTAAAAAAAAACTATCATATCATTATTCATAAATTCGTCGACGTCATATAAGTATGAAAATAAAAACAAAAGCGAACAGCCGTCTCGCTCTATGATATCGCAATCCAGAAACATAATGACATATTATAAGCAATAATAAAGACGTACTGGGTTGTTGTATCTATAATTTTAAATTCATTATTAGCTAGGTATAGCACTAACTCTGGTTTTAGACACTTTATTTCGACAAAAATAAACAGATTCGCTCGCGCGAAATTCGGGGCTTATTGAACAAAAAAAAATATCCTATCACCTAATCTATCTAATACCCTATATATGGAAATTTCATTAAAATTCGTTAAGTATTTCCGGCGTGATTGACACAAACATCGACACACACAAACATCTTAACAAACTTTAAAAATTAATTTTAGTAGGAAGTAAGACAGTAGGATTTTAAGTCTAATCTTTTATTTTCAAACAACACTAATAACTTAGTTATCTTTCCCACGGTATTTATGTTTTTGTTTTATCCGCCTGAATTCCGAATCGGTTAAATAACACCTTTTTGTACGGTAAAAAATCTATCGAAGCTTAAAGTACAAGGTTACTCGTGTTATGGTATTATGAAATAACGTGATAGTGCAAAGTTATCGTTAAATTTGTAGCTTTTTAACGGGAGTAGACTTATATTTATAGTATATTATCCGTGCACTTAATACACCAAAGGTTAATTGGTAGAAAATGCCATTTAGGTATTAAGTTCGCCGTTGTTATAAAAAGCAATAAAGAATTTTCTATCTATCTATCTATCTATATTATATACTAGCCGCACCCAATTTAACCGCGTAACTTCTGATCCCGTGGCAACTCCGGGATTAAAAGTTACATAAATTCTGAACTTTTACATATATGTATACCAAGTTTCATCATAATCGATTCAGTAGTTTTTTGAAAGAGTAACAAACACACACATCTTTAGAAAGTTTCGCATTTATAATATTAATAGGATTATAGTGTAGTAATTTAGAGTAGAGTTCTCGTGTTGTAGACCTAGGCCCACTTCGGGGTTCTAACGGGGTGTTTTTTTAATGCAATTTTTCCTTTGAATTCCTGTCCCTATGCTTTGTGTACAAAATAATACATAGTATTGGCTTAATATAATATTTATAATTCCTTTAATTAATGGACATTCCAAACTATTATTCCGACATATTGAGTTATTTTCCTGCTGTTTTATTTATTTGTTATAAGAGGCTTTAGACATTTTTCATGGAAATAATGATTAATCGAAAGAATATGAGAACTAACTTTATTTTTGAAATTCTTACTCAGATGTCCAAATTTGGACCATTGATCACAAAATTACAATGATATTTCTCATTGTATCTGTTCGTACGTGCCTATAGCAAGCGACCCTTTAACTAATTGCTGCTAAAAATTGCATCCAAATTTGGATCAGCTGGTATAAAGATCACGATAATAATAAATACATAAAGTTAATATTTTTCGGGCATCTATAAGGACATGGCGACGACACGACTGGTACAGTGGATGTAGCAATAGTCTATTGCGCCGAAAGGTGTGGGCTCGATGCCCACAAGTAGAAAATTATGATGTGATGTACATTGAAGTTTTCTACTATCTGGTCTATCTATCTATGTATGTATTTAAAAAAAGTATGTCTAACTATCTCTATCTGTTATCTAGTTTTATGCTTGTGTTAAATGTCTTTGAATCAATATTCAGAGACTTTTAATAAGACCACTTTGTTCATAAGAATAATAATCAATATTATTATTATGAACAAAGTGGTCTTATTAAAGCTTATTAAAGATAATTTAACCTTCAAAACGTACCATGTTTCAACCCGTACCACGTCTTATGAAACGGTTGGTATTTCCTCGTGGTAAGGTTCGGTCGGGGCCGCCTCTGAGGCGCGCAGGACGCCGCACAGCACAACAGATAGAATCTCTTATCTCTGATCTTCTCTGCTGCCTTGAGTCTTTCTCTGGCCAACCTTCCAGCACAGCGGCGTGGTCCAGCACCTTCTGCGACCACCGCTAGCGCCGCCAGGAGGAATAACCACCGCATCATGACATCACTAACACTTTTGTATGACACTTTCTGCACTTTTACACTTTCCGAATGTGATGGCACATTTAGTGTTTACTTATTTTGAATGACATTGAATTTTATATCACTTGAATTCATCTAAAATTTATCTTTATTTAGTTAAAACACTGATTAATTTGAAAAATAATTTATCAGTCAACCAATAAAATAAAGTCCATGAACTGACATTTATTACATTTCAGAATAGATTTGAATAATTTTAATCTTACATTGTAAACACAAAATTTAATCACAGATTTACATAAAAAACACCCTATATAACATCAAAACGGCGGCACATTTACGTACACACAAAACCACCGCCACGTGCACTCCCCCTCACGGTTCGATCATGACTGAGCACTTGCAGCCAGGTTAAAACTTTTAACCGGCACAATTGACGATTTTATTAAGTGTCAAACTTGTTTATATTATGTAGACAACAGTTATACTAATTGGGGCGGCTTGCAAATTCCTTCGTTGATAATGCAATGTGCATATGTATGCTTGTGTACGGTTGAATGGAGTGACCATTGATATTGAAAGTAGGAAATAAAACACGCTGTATTTGATTTTATATTCGTGTTCTACTTTGTCTTTATATGATAAGGTTTGTTTTAATGCATATTTGAGTAGTGACTCTTTGATTATAGTTTACTGTGATATTTTAGCATTATGAATTTTTATTTTGAAAAGTTTTGGTCGACTCTACGATAATAATAAATCATTGTCTTCATTGGTTATGTATTTTGTCTTATTATTGTTTTGTGACTTTTCTAACCTATAGACCAGTCTTTTTGGAGAGACAATAAACTAAAATAAACAATCGATTACTGCCAAATGTTATCAACAATTAAAAGTCAAGAGCCTAATAAAACAACTATAAATCTGTATAATTCCAATTGATAAATTGTTAAAAAAATATTTGATAAGACGACGAGCTTCTCTGTGTCATAAATATTGTTACAAGATTTTTTTTAAGTTTAAAGTAAACTCATTCTGATGTTGTTAGTGTGCTATATTACTAATGCTAGATATTTATTTGGTATTCGGTATTTAGCGTAGTCGGCATCTTTTGCACTATTTATATTCGGTCCGAGTTTCAATTTTCTTAAAATTTTACAAAAAAAAGCTTTTATGTTAGAACGTGTACGCGACAATACAATGAAAATATGGCAAACCGAATAACTTGGCCGAATATCCGGTTCGGTAGTCTAAACCGATACGTAATTCATTATTCGGTTATTCGGTGAAACTATTATGTCCATATGCTTTTTTATATATAGCATATACAATAAGGTACAAATATATTGTATAAAATTGAGATTTCGTGTCTCATTAAAAACATTGCCTTAAAAAGAGTCATGAGAACCAAATAATAAACGTTAATAACTCTCTATTAAAAATATATATTGTATAATTTGTATTATACAGTGACAGCATCAAATCTCAGTCTGGTCCACTAATTAGCGGATCTACTGGACCGCTGATAAGATAAGCACGGGTGGTCGTACCACCTGTCGCCCAATTGATAAAAATAAACGCGAATTGTATGCTCAAACAAATTCACTTTATCAGATTTAATTTAACATACAGGGTGTAGGGAAAAGAGTGGATAATATATCTGATATATTGTATATAGTAATATATATGATACCTGCGGATAGAGGAAGTTATGACGGTTCAGAAAAATACAATTTATGTTCAATAAAAGTCTCTTAGTTTTGGATATATCGTCAATGTATAATACTCTGAATAATAATATTTAGAATTTTATATAAAGATTCTGAATAATTTCAATGAAACAGACAGCTTTTGTCTTAATTTGGTGCTGTCTGTAGGTGCAACGATTATTATCAATTGTATGTAAATACATTAAACACTACAAACTACTATATTACACTATTTTTTACTCTTGGGGATCGAACCCTACACACCTCAGCTGTGATATTGCTAGCATTTAACACAAAACCAAGAAACGCTTGTATTATGGAGGCCTGTTGACTGAACATCTTTTTAAAATACATATTGTGGCGTAAAGATATACTAGACATACTTTTGTCTAGTATATCTAGTTTCCATAGTACAAACTTTACTTAATTTGGGACTAGATGGCGTAGTGCTAAATATCCCAAAATATTTTTTACTTATTTATGAATAGTCTATTGGAAGCTACCACCGTTTCGGTATGATCTTAATCAAGATCCAGTTAAAATTATTTCAAATTTCACAAAAAAAACTCGTATTGCCAAAAACGTAACACGCAAATACAATTTGCCCTCAAAAAATGCCGCTGAAATCCGACCCCCATACAATGAAATCAGGGACCGTGAAACACGAAACAATATCGAAATTGATAACATGGTAACTATACCCGTCTGAGTATACATTTCAGGAAGTCACGTCACCTCGTTTTTACAAAATTTTTAGAATGTTTACGAACGTGTAAATGAAAATTGGGACAAATTTAATGTATCGTGGAACGTAGCAAGCGGCAGTATTGTGGCAAGAATAATATCAAATCTTCCCGAAAAGGTCATTATAAAGATCGATATTTAATATGAATAATAGTAATTTTTAAATATGCTATATGCTCCTGTCTCATCCTTTACATGTTAAACATTTTTTTTCTTTTTTTCGATGCAAAGTTGTTGATTTTTTTTATGGCAAAAATATTTATCATTATAATATTTTCTATGAGACCACACGGTTACTTTACTCATTTGAATGTCACAATAATTATACTTATCGGACTATAAACACCATATGCACATACATAAAAACAAAATGAAATAATACGGTCGAATTGAGAGCCTCCTCCCTTTCTTGAATTCCTTTAAAAAGTATTTACATTTATTATTTCCGTGTTTATTAGCACCGAACTGTTCCCGAAACCCAAATAAAATTCCTTGAGTCGTAATTAGAGGGAGTTATTCAATTGTTAATTAGCAATAAATTCTTCATCGTTAGACGAATTAGCGTTATAATTACCATTCCTCATTATGTAGAGGGAACAATAGGCATAGAGTAAATAACTGTAATAGTTTATTGACCCAAGATTAACAATTAAAACTAGTAAGACAGCCTAGACAAAATTATTTGTACTTAATTAATTTTGTACTAAAAGAAATTACACTAAAAACCATTGTGTAGATTCCTACTTTATACTTTTGTTTTGTGCGTCCAGTCCGATATTAGTTAAGCCGTTTAGGAGTTCAGTGCGTACAAACGCCTAACAAACAAACAAACAGAAAAAAATTCTAAAAATCACTGTTTTGACTTTGGAATCATAAATGAAGCGAAACTGTACAGACACGGCTAGTCGACGATTTTATTATATATATAGATGTACAATGAAAAAATAAAAACTTCAAATAATGAACTAGTCTTTATAAGAAATGCATTAGAATATGATATTGCAGGACTCAATACATTAGCTTGGAAAATATGGAAATCGATATAATGATAGAACATAAAAAAATTATACAGACGAAACGGGAACTATCGTTTGGAAATCGATTGATTATCTCGATTTGAAATAGCTCACGACCTTTCATCTCAATCACAGGACTATCTGGGAGGTCCCACGTACAAAATATGTTAGTAAATAACAATAAACTTTTCGCAAAAAAATATAACCGACTTCCTCACTCTAAAAAGTAGAAAACTTTTATTTTATTTTTTAAATATACACAACTTTGGAGTAAATCTTGTTAAACTGGAAATAGATAATAAAAAAAAATTAAATAATAAGTTTTTTATAAAGGCCCCGACTTTGTATAAAAAAGAAGGAGGTCACTTCCTCCTTTTTTGAAAGTCCGTTAAAAATACTTTAGAATCTCACTTTAAAAATTATGACTCAACTTGGTAGTTGACAAAAAAATAGATATAGAAGTAGATGATATATTCCTTGTAGGTGCGTTACATTAAAATAGATTCGCAATAAGACTAGAACTTCAAACAGATTATTAATTAGGTCTCATAACGGTTGTTGCGCAAATAATTTATCAAAGACCGATACTAATGAGGCGGACATAAATC
>LQNK01002041.1:113619-147034 GCA_001586405.1 Phoebis sennae
TAAATTACTCATTAAGTGTAATAGATATAAATATTTATAAGCAACCAATGTAACTATTTATAAGTAACCAATGTATCTATTTATAAGTAACCAAAGCCTGTGGGAGTGAATAAACTATTTTTATTATTTATTATAGAATAGAATATAAATTCTTTATTGTACTTAAAAATACATATTTTATAGTTAAAGAGTACACACATAGAACATCGTACAAAAGGCGGCCTTATCGCTCCAGGCGATCTCTACCAGGCAACCTCTAGGCGTAGGAAATGTTGTTCAATGGAAGCAGGTAGTGCAGCATGCACAACGATGAAAAACTATGATAGTAACAGATAGATAAACATAGGTATATCTTTTTAAATTGATAGTAGCTAGGCAGCTAAAAAAATTGCATGCTTAACATGACGGTGTGTATAAGGTTTAAAGATCTTAAAACAACTTCTCCGCGAGTCTTATGAACAATTATTTTTCATCTCTCTTCAAGTATTCAAATGTTGTAGGCAACTAAAACTATTGTGCTAAATGCAACGTTGTCTAGACTGTGCGATGTCAGTTCTGTGTGTTTTAGACGATTTTTATTCCTATAATATATTAAAGAAAATTTACTTAACCTTTTCCATGGTATATAACCTTTTCCATATCTCTTTAGGACTAAGGAAAACGCGTAAGTATTCAAAACTTGTTGGCAAAAGCAAAAAAACTCGCGTCTAGCCATCGACGTTGTGTATAAGGTACATATACCGTCATACGTCTGCTCCGTGAGTTTTAAGAACAATTTTATAGGTTTTAACCTTTTTCTATCTCACTTTAAGACGAAACAATGTATTCAAATGTAGAGGCAACTAAAATTATTTCTCCACCCTCAAACAGCTGAATTTTTAAGGGGATAAATAGTTAACAATAAAATAATTAGTAAACTATTATGTTTCATGGATATTTAATGTGTGCTGTAACATAGTAAAACATCGCAACCCGAAAATATAAAGAAGCTAATTTATCGATTTATCACATATTTTTCTGTCTTCCGTTCTATAGGAGTCTCCGTTACTATTTCAACCTGACCTAATTCATACTAAACCATTTTCTTGTACTGTACACTATGCAATGTGGATTATAAATCCATCAGTTTGAAGTCTCGGGAGAGCGAGTTATAAAGGAATTCATAAGATTCCAAGTGAACTGAGAATGTTATGCATTTTAAACTGCAGTCGGCTTATTCGCTTTGAACTATTCTACTTTACTAATTTGCAGGGATATTTATTCAAAATGACCCTCTACTTAGGTGTCACCTAATGAGAATTATTATTGTTATAATTATGTTTCTCTAATATGTAAGTTTTGTTTTTAAGAATGTTCCCAAAAATACATTTGAAAATTTTGAATCAGTAACATTTACTGACTGAAAACTAGTTTTAAACTTTATTAGTGGCTCTCCGAGCTCGACGACTCGATTTTCTGTACTAATATTATAAAGATGAAAGATTTGTTTGTTTTTATTGAATAGGCTCCGAAACTAGAGGACCGATTTGGATGAAATTTTGTACAGAGATTCAATGAAACCGCAGGAATGACACATAATAGATTTTATCTCAAAAATCCTACAAATCAAGACCTTTCATTTGATACACTATATTCATATAAAGATCGTGAATTATTCCAATCCATGTCTACCTCTACCAATTTCGCTCATCTTCGAACTCGACATTTTCTTTTGTCCCACGCGACTCGGAGATCTCTCTTCACACACACACACACTTCACAATAACTTAGATACTTATATAACAAATTGTTGACGAACAAGTGAGCTGAGATAACAAACTGATTCACCTCAATACGTCATCACGAATCCTGGATAGCATAAGGCAACGTGGTCTTCCATAAATCCATAAGAACAAACAAAGTAACTCATATTAACTTCAGCAGTATTCTATTTGAACTCACAGTCAAATTCACTTATGAATCGATTGATTCGAAGTGAAGTGATCTTAGCTCTATACATATACACCAGGATAAACACATATGGAAATTGTGATAGTTTTAAAAAGACAAAGAAAATATTATGTAAAAGGTATTACAAAAGTAAGAGTAATTCCGAGATTTATTTCCAGAATTGCACTGGGTCGATAAATCCTTGCATTTGATATACATGCTGGCTTGTTTATTGACGGCCAATTATTTACGCTTTATAAACTGATTGGCCAATGCTTCTACCACGATGGGAGTTACATGATACGATGCCACAGAGGCGTAAAGAAGAAGACTCAAAGAGCAGTGCAATTTGCATAATCTAAAGAATACAGTTAAAACAAAGTTTTTTTTATAATGCGAAACATGTCACACATTATGTCTATCAAAGCCATGATTTTTACTTCCCAGTGTGTACAGAATTTGTCACAGGCCTGAAAAATCGTGCAACCGTTGTATAATTTTAGATCATTTATGATATTGAATTACGTACAATTAAGAAATTGTGATAGATTGTGAAAAAGATAAAGAAAATATGTAAAAGATATTATAAAAGTGAGAATAATTCAGAGATTTATTCCCAGAATTGTTGGGTCGATAAATTCTTGCATTTGATACACATGCTTATTTATTGGCGCTGAATTATTAAAGGTAATACCCGAGTGCGCTTGCAGTTTTACGGCAATTGCTTTGTTTATTGATATGTCTGTATAATTTGTGTTCTTGTGTAGGCCTTTATGGGTACTAAAATGTAGGGGCTTTTATGATGTTATTAAAAATATGAAGATGTTTCTTCTGATGAACTAGTAGAGTAATTATGTAGTTTAATCTGCTTCATACGTATAGTATAATTGCATTCATTTTACCATTTTCTTAAAGCCATGAATATTAAATTTTTATAAAGAAAAAATAAGCTAGTGTACGCAGTGATTCATTATATTCATTCGTTTAAAAATATCACATTTACATTGCGATGAAAATTTCGCTTTCGTTTTCGTTTTTCCCTACTTTAATAAAAATAACCGTCCTCCTTTTTGAATATAAAAAGTAAAATTATAATAATTTTATTTATTCATTTCAATCCTAAAAATATTAAATACAGAAATTGCATTAGGATCCAAACTAGGCTAAGCCTGTATTTTTGGATCATCTACATAACGATATTGCACGTAAAACAATACATTAATGCACTCCTGATGCAAAATGGCTCAATTATCAATACATACATCGTGTACATAGAGCATGCATTGCGCCCGGGGCAGCACCTCGGTGGTCGCATTACGTAAATTGCCCTCGCCGGCCTGCGGTGTACGCAATTTTGTTATTATTGTAAGCAAACAATTGTGATGGCTCACTGAATGCATGAATAGGTTTGATGTTTGTGCTTTAAAATGGAGCATTTGTTAGGTATTTGTTTTATGAGACCACGCTACGTTTTCATAAAACAAAGTTAAGTCTATTTTTGATAAAGAATTGTTATTTGTTTGAAGACTTAAATACACTCGTAGTAAAAATTTAATGATGTTATGCTGCTTTAAAAATAAAGGAATTTGTACCTTAAAAAACATCGCACTAAGCACTGTGGTTCGTTGCATTTTGTAGAAAATAAACTTCACATCCAAGTATATAATATCTAATTATTATATAGACACAATTTGAAAAAAGTATTCGGTAGTATTGGGAAAATTAGCACATAAAGATACTTACCACTTCACTTATAATTATAATCATTTACTTTTAGACACATAGCACATAAGAGCTTCACGACGAAGATGCTCATTTAATTTTTAAAATGAAATCAGCACTTACCTCTACACCCTTCAGCAGTCAGGTCCCAATACTCGAGCAGACACGTGTCACAATGTGGGGGAGAAGCACCCACACCGCACTCGCATTGACCGGTGCTGGTGTCACACACGGTGCTGATTGCTGCGATGCCACAACGACAGGTTGGACAGCTTGCTTCTACATCTACGTTAATAGAAAAGAAGTTAGAAACGTAGAAAGAGTAATGTATTTATTAATTTAGTTATAAAAGTTCTACCACTATGACTACATCTGGAATACCAACTTTACAAAAACAAGGCTGCATAAGTTGTAGCCTCAATTTAAGGCAGCTGCGGCAAGTAACAAAAATAAAACTTATTAATGTATTCTATACTATTGCAGTCTGCAAAGGCTTTATTGTACTCTCTACAAGCTTGCAAGATTAAGCTGTTGTGGACCAAGTTACGTCGTTGTTTCCTGAATGAAATCAATATCAGAACAATTAGTCTAACCTCCATAACCCTTCGCACACTGGTCGCAAGCCCTTCCCGCCCAGTTAGGTGCGCACGCGCAGACGCCGGTGCGCGCATCGCATGCGCTCGACAACGCACCGCGACCGCACTCGCAGGGAATGCAGGCACCTCCTTCTCCGAGGGAATAGTAGCCTTCCTGATGGAAAATAACAATTAAACACTAAAATACTAAGTAACAAGTTTATGGTATAAAATTCGAAATTTTGAATCGGTTTTTCATATTTGATATTTTTCATGATAGCATGCCAATATGTTAACATAAATTGCATAGATCATGTTGCGGCAATAAAATAATATTAAGTTATATTACTATAGTTATATTTAAAATATTTAAATTATGTGGTGTTTAACCTCACTTACTACAGTTGTCTCCTTTATCCTTACAGTGTTTTATACATCTATAATAGTTTCTAGCATAAAAATATTGTTACTTTTGTATTTATTGTATAAGCAATGTTTTATGTGCCATCTGTTTATGTACCCTATAAATAAAGAAATATTTGGTTGATTAAAAACTGTATACTTAGTTTATCCATGCGTGCCAAGTAAATGCACAAGGACGCAAATGTCCTAGGCACTTGAAACCCAAGGGTGATTCACAGTCGTCTTTATCCCCTCCCCTTCGAGTGACAAGCCGTCTTCGACACTTCATATTGTAGATGTTCATGGACTGCGGTCAGTCACTTAACTTCAGGTGAACCGCATGCTGTAAAATAAATACCTGGCACTCGTCGCACCGCTCTCCTTCAGTGTGAGGTGGACACACCAGGCAGGCGCCTGTGTCTGCATGGCACGGCCCACCGCCACATTCGCAGAGCATGCACGACCCGCCCGGCGTTGCTGGTGAACCCCAGTAGCCGGAGTCACAACTAGATGAAAAAATAAGGTTTATACAAATAAATGATACATTTGGGCGTACGCATGCATTCCTATGCATTATATGCATCCAGAAGATGGCACACGAATCCTAATAACTTAAAATGATCTGCAGTGACGTACGTACGTACTTAAAATGAACTGCGAAGTACAGTACATAGTTTTGAGTTTGTAAGTACTTTCGCATGGTAGATGCAAAAATTATCGTCTTCTTTCTCAAACTTTTAATCTGAACGATGAACAGGCGAGAGATAGTCTATGCTCTGAGACTCCGTTAACTCCTATAATTATAACGTAGGTATTTTTATTAACATGTTGGCCATACTAGTGGTAGTAAGAAGGCGGATGTTAGAACAAAATATATTTAATCATGCGGGACACATTTTCAATCTTGAGAAAAGTCCCCCTAAAAATGAAAGATTAAAAAAATCTCAAAACTGTTTTCTACCTGAACGGTCTACAATCTTTCTTAACTAAACGCTAATAATTTTCAATTGATACTTACATTTCGCAATGATCACCAGTATATCCATCAGGGCACTGAGTGCACACGAACTCATCTCCCTCGGGACCAGCGAGTGCGCAGTTTGGACTGAAGTTGTTACTTGCTTCGTATAGTGGACAGGCGCAGGGCTTGCACCCTCCCTAATAAGAAAAGAATACACTAGTGAATAATCGACTCATTGATGTAAAAATATTTTGAAAGACTACAAAGACCTATTGGTAAAGCACCATTATTATTAAATTTGATTTGATTTGGATCTGGTTGACTGGATCCTCGAAGTAAGACTGATACAGAGGTACAGGTAGGTGGAACAGTGATTACCTACCCGTTCGTTTGTCAAATTGGCTATTTTGCGATTAACTCTCGTGGGCATTTACTTAAAGTATATACTTTCATAATTTCGTATTTCCCCGGGTCTATAACCTACCCAGGTATAGGCTATTTACACGTCTCATCACCTACAATCAAATGCGCAACAAATATCGTGTAATTGTTTCAATTAAGTACTACTGAAATAGCGAATTAAAGGGGAATATTTATCAAAATTTTGTCCCTTTTACGATTCACTCACTGATAAACTATATCATAAGAGAAAAATTACCGTGACTGGGTTTCCGTAATGTCCGGGTAGACACCGTTCACAATGTGGTCCCGTTGTATTATGCTGACACTCTCCACAGGGACCGTCGACTGAAACATAGAATCATAATGCTGATAGTGCTTATGATGCAATATCTGGGTTAGTTTATTTATGCCTTGTAATTCTCCAACTTCTTGCAGATCCCTTACTTATATGGATAACAAAGACGGAGGTAATTGAAGACAGATTATTTAGAAGGTTTCAAATTCAAATCGTTTATTTTTCCAAATTGGCTTTTAGAAGCTCTTTTGAAACTTCACATACATATTTTATTTTTTATTTACCATCGATTCGGAAGGCAGTGTCTACTGAGAGGAACCGGCCAGAAACTCAAGTGGTTGCTCTTTTCAAAATTATGACTTCATAAGTCATGTTTATGGAAATCTTACCAGACACACATCCCGCGTGCATATTACACGCGCACGGCACACATTCAAAAGCCGGTAAGCTTCCAGATGCTCGTCGTATCTTCACGTGGGTCCAGCTGCATTTAGAGCAATGTGGTCCTTCATACCCGAGCGGGCACGCGCAAACTTCTGTAGTGCTATGCGCACTACGGATTTCTACGCCTTCAAGCCTCACCTGGATATAAACAAAAAAGGTTAGTTTATAAAGATTATAATACTTTAAACTAAAGACCCGATTGGCGCACTGGCCTAGTGCGCCGGCGGGTGTGGGTTCTATCCCAACCAGTAGGAAATCATGATGTGATGAAAATTGACATTTTCTACTGTCTGGGTGTTCATTTATATATAGTATGTATGTATTTACAAAAAAACATGTTTAAGTATGTCTATACTGATAGACATCTCATAAAGTCATCTATTTTCCATAATTCCATCAATAATCTTAGTTTATTTTTGGACTAGATGGCGTTGTGTTAAACGTCCAGGAATATTTATTAAGACAAAATATTTAACACATTCTATTTAAGAAACTACTAAGTAGGTTGAAGTCTGAAAAGTAGTACATTTAGATAGATCTCAGCTAGTTTCTTGGTCAATTTTAGCCCAATGCCAACTTTACCTTTGATAGGAAATGCCAAATATTTACACTCATACCTCATCCTGATCATTATGGTAATGCGCCCGTATCATAACCGCTTTCAGGTCACTGAGCACGTCCAGAAGTTGGCTCCTCGTTGCTACCTCATTCTCCAGGTACCAGCTACCCTCTACCAGGGACACGGTGAGTTCCAGCTGCCCAGGGAACTCGTGGCTGCTGTTAATGTATGTAAGCTTTCTACCATCTGGAATTTTGAGAACAGGTTTTTTAACAAGCTTGAACTTATTAAATCAGAAAAATTAGATACAGGTTGAATGGTTATATAGACTATTAAAAAATTGAGATGGATACTTTGCTATTGCTACAAATTATAAAATCTATTTTTCTTTTTTTTCTTGCTGACTAAGAAAGTGAAAATAGAAGGAATATACTTAGTATCCAAATACGCTAAATTAGGATAGAATAGACGATTAAATTCCTCCCAATATTTATAGAAACAAGAAGTTAATACATTTACATTTTATATCGAATGATATGATTGTTACATACTTGTGTTAACTAAATAAAAATATTATAAACAATGCAAACCTCATAATACATTTGCATTTTATTTCGAGTATAATAAATATTCTCTTACCATGAGCCACAAGAATAACGTCAGGCCCCACAGTGGGACTGCCGCCAGTGTCCCCCCGGGCCACGCCCCAGTACATGCTCGCTCGAACTTCACCCCCATAAGCTTCCAGCTGTTCCCCACTGTAGGAGTTCGTCAGCCAGTAGAATGACTCCCACCCTTCTACCTGGAAGAGATTGTGATATGGAATTGAAGCATACAAAGACGAGAAACAATGTCCTTGCTGGAAGAAATATTTTGCAGAAATTATGGATGACTTCGTTCTTGGAAACGACTCATCCAAAGAGATAGGAGAACTTAGTAAAAAGGGGGTTAATTATACAATCTAAAGCGCCACAGCGCTCTTATAGTTGAATGGCGTTTGAATGTGGTATATATTCGCTTTTTATGCTTTATGTTTCTGCAGTTATTCAGTTTTTTTTCAATGCAATGTTATTACATTGCCACTGTATTATGGATAGGTTACACGGTGCTAACTAGAATACGAGCTGGCTTATTCGGTTGTGGCGTCACGTGACGTCACAATTCCTAAATCGTGATGTTGCATACTTACTTTCATAATGTGTCCGAGCGACGTGAGCCGCGCTACTGTTATGCAGGCACAGTAACTGTTTACTATCACATCAGCTGCTTGCACTAATGTAACCTATTCTTTAGGCACATTCTTACATACAGTGGTCATATAATTGTTAGATGGTTACATACATATGTAAAGTAAATAAAAATATATAGAATACAAACCTCATAAGTTATCAAGTACGGTTTCCCTTGCTCGTCCATGGACGGCTCGAGGGTCTCGTTGAGTGCCGCGTCACTGATGAGCCACGCCTCTCCCAGGGGTAGCACCACCTTCCCTCCAGAAACAAAAGTATACAGTTATACATTGCTATTTAAAGGCCCTAAATTTTGGCCCGTGTGGCGACAGGTTAGTATTCATGTGTCACCATCCCATTTCTACCCGTGGATGTCGTAAGGAACGTCAGAGGGTAATTCTGATGCAAAACATCTTAAGTAATAAAAGAGTGGAAGCCGAGCATTGCACGATTGGGCCAAGCTCGCACCAGTGTAAGTACCATCCCGCCATCAGAAGATCGTCGTGCAATATTATACTGTGTTTCGCACTCCTCTCCCAATTTCCCATCAGTAAACCTCTCTTTATCTTCCTATACCCTCCCCATACTTCAAGCTGGCAAGGCATCTGCGACACTTTGCTGATGTTCATGGGCTGCGGTCAGTCACTTAACATCAGGAGGACCGCATGCTCAGCTTGCCCGCTGTTTCCCCCATATAATTTTGTAACGCGCTGAAATAAGTCACAAAATCCCCTGTTGGGCTTCTCTACTGTCAAACCATACCCCCGGTACATGAAACACATTAAAAAACACAGCAGTCAATGTGAATAGTGATGTAACTTTAAATGAGAATACTCACGTCAGGATGTAAGTGCGCCCTGTGATTGGCGCGGCAGCTCTCAGCGAGATGGGAACAGTAGCACGGTAGACACCCTTCAGTTAGATCTGCGCTTAACCCGAAGTATCCAGACGCGCATTCGTCGCATCGTTCACCAATCACATGGGCCTGGAAAGATGTGGAATATTTTGGCGATGTATTAATCCCGATTTTAATATTATAAATGCGAAAGGGTCTACACAGTATTTTAAATAAAACATCTTCTATTGCCAGAAACATCATACTTTTCCTAAAAATTAAGCTCGAATTTAAAAATGCCTTAATACTCCGTAATATGGTACACTAGCGACCCGCCCCGGCTTCACACGCGTGCAATGCTGATACTAAATACACTACAGAAAAACTGTGAACGCTGTATATAAAAATTAGTACATTATTTTGATAAATCTCGTAAGGTTCAGTCTGCGTTTGCAATGTAAGCGAAAGAAAATTGATAATTAACGACATCACATTAGAAAACTCAAAAATAACAGTGTTTCTCTACTATTTAATGGATGTTATCATACACATAAATATTCATACCTCCTCTTGAATTACTCTATCTATTAAAAAATCCGCATCAAAATCCGTAGTTTTAAACAATTAATCATACAAAGGGACATATGGTTGTAGAAAGTGACTTTGTTTTATGCTATGTAGTAATTTACCTAATCTAGATTCCATTACAAGCCCAGCTTATTTTAGGCCTAGATGGCGTTGTATTAAACGTCCGTTATTATTTACTTAATTTAAAAAAAAATACTCAATCTATCTGACAATATGACCGATATTTTGAATGATACTAACCTTGCATTACAAGCCCAGCTTATTTTAGGCCTAGATGGCGTTGTATTAAACGTCCGTTATTATTTACTTAATTTAAAAAAAAATACTCAATCTATCTGACAATATGACCGATATTTTGAATGATACTAACCTTGCATTCACAAACATCATCACAAATCCTATTAGGGTCCACGATACCCCTAGCGTCACACTTGCACGCCGGCGTAGTGTCATCTACTACGCAGTTAGGGAACACTGCGTTGGGGTCTTCACACGATTCGCACTTCGGGCCGGAGAAACCAGCGTGGCAAGTGCAGAGGACGCGCTGGAGATTTCTGTCCCATTTACATGAACCTGGAAAAAATGTTTAACGTTGATCAGAACAGAAACAATGTAGGCAGTTTTGAGTTTGTGCTTCAAAGAGATTTATTAAACACCAGTTGAGCTCCGCGGTTTCACGCGCCTATATATCCATTCCCATATGATTTTCGGGATAAAAAGTATCCTATGTCACAAAAATCTTTGGGAGGCAAATTTTTCAGAGACGCTATATGGGAAGTCATATTCACTATCCAGGAACAATCTTTTAAATGAATCGCGGGTTCAAATAAATAATTGTAGGTTGTAACAATAGATACGCTTAAATTAATTTCTTTTAAGCAAAAATATTTTGCTTATAATGTTTAGACACTTACCATCAGACCCCTCAGGATCACAATCGCAAGGTACACATGGTCCATCAGGGAGAGCATTGTAGAACCCAACTAGGCATCGATCGCAAAGTGGCCCAGCGCGATTGTCCTGAAAACCGAAATAAGGGTTAGATACTAAACTCAAGATTACATCTGAAAAAAATATTATACTATTTCTTAAGTACCTAGTCTTTTTTTTTTACTAAAATCTGTAAACGCAAGTTCCGTCACCCCTTCTGGTAGAATGATATGGTATAATTTAGACATACTATGTCTCGACGTCAATTGAGTGAGATTATTCGTAGAAGTTCCTTTTCTAAATATCTCGTATTAACAGAAGAAAATATTCTTATATGATCATGTACAGGATCACCAATATTTACAAGAAGACATCTTACACCCATCCTAGAATATATTCCGTCAGTTGATTTTTTTAAAGAGACCTTAGGACCGAGCAAGATGGAGCATCTCTCTCCCCGTCTCTATTTTTCCGCCTGACTATAATTTGGCTCTTTTCAAGAGTGAATAGGCCCCTTCTAGGCAGACATTCCACCAACTAGACCGCATCATCACTAGGCGGTCAAACGTCTGCCTATCGAACATAAAAAAAAATAATTCTCGTCTCGGAGGCAAAGGCCCACTTCGGAGTTCCAGCGCAATAGTGTGAATGTCAGTTACTTTATCTAAATCTCCCAACTCACCGTACAGTTAACACACAGCACGTCGCCAGTATCATCGAACGTGCACTCCCCCCGCTCCCCGCAAGAGCAATCCGCAGGGGAAGTGTCGCAGGGCTGGTGTGGTTTCCATTTAGTTCCGGAGCAACATCGCTGGCAATGACCTCCGCAGGTGCCGTGAAGACAGTCGCATTTTGCACCCTGGAATAGCAATAATACTTAGTATATTAAGTACATAGTCTACACTAATATTATAATGAGGAAAACTTTGTTTGTACGTATATCAGGCTCAGGCTCAAAAACTACTAGACCGATTTTAAAAATTCTTTCACCATCCGAAAGCTACATTATCCACGAGTAACATAAGCAGGTGCAAGCGACATACAAGATACTGTGGTAAAAAAAGGAAGCAAAAAAGGGAAAAACGTTCAATTAATAAATCATATTAAGTTAAAAAAGCCTCGCCAACCCTTTTAATTATTTTTTACGTATTTAGATACATGTTCTGAATATCCTGTAAACGAATAAAACACTTTATATACATTAACGTCTCCCATATAATGTGATCCATGAGTAAGAACCAACCTTATGATTAACATTGCAATGGTTCGCATGTCCATGACACAAGCACCGTGCCGCCAGCGTCAGCTCTCTCACGGTGTAGTAGTTGTGGGGATGCGCGTGCGTCGCTCGAAACGAGATGCGCACGCGCCGCACTGTGACGCCCTCGCCCACTGCTACGTGCATCTGAAATAGAGGGTTTTATCTCTTTTAGTAAAGCATTGTATGTTATATTAATATCGTCAATAATAAACCAATATAATATGTTATGTTATTAATTTAATATTATTTACTTTATTATATCACATAAAGTATTTCTTCCCTTTGTATTTCTTAATCTGTTAAATTTTGTACCATTTTTCAAAATGTATTCTTATAATCTTTTTTAAAAATAGCTTTGCGGCTGCAAGAAGACGCTACAAATTTTTATTTTTATTGATTTAAGACTATATTCCAGTTAAATAGTATTGCTACAGTAAACTTATTACACCAATTTTTCTCATAGGAAAAAAGTGTCCATATACTTAATCTTGTATTTAACACAAACAGAAGTAATACATAAATATAAATCAGATTTCCTTTGATAATTTATTGCCATTTCATTGTAAATGTTGCAAAAGCGCAAACAAAGCTACTCTTACAACCGTTATCAGTTTATCAGCGATTTGTTGTGATATGATATGAGTCATGCATTTTAAAGGGCGCCTGAATCCTGAAGTACTGTGCACATAAGCCCGGGTTTTATGAAAGAGCCTGGCTCATGATAATGGGTACTTGATGACCATATATTATATACGATTATAATATAAATTTTACTTTGTATTGATACATCTTGATGGAACTGCATTACTTTGTATAAAGAAAAACATATTTTCATATTAAAATCCACTATATGACCATTTTTATAAAAGTTATTATATTAACAGGTTGCGTACATCGTCCTCAGGTAATTAAAATTATTAATCTATCAATTAATAATTAAAATCCATTAATCAATCAGAAAAAATGTGATTTTCTTCAAATAAACCTAATAATATTATTCTTTTCATTATTGTCGATGTATTTTCTGTAATTTATTTTAGCGCTAGGCAATTTTTATGAAAAAATTTAATATTTCGGTTACGCTCCTCCCAGACAAGCTACGATAGACATTTATACCGTATAAATTTCAAATGAATAAAAGTTTTCGATGATATCTTACACTCATTTTTATTCAAATTTAAAGATAGAAAACTCAAAATGAAAGACCTGAATTTGAGTTGTTCCTTTCATATTACATACTGGTTATGTAACCATAACAAATGCTACATACCTCTCCATTCTCCAGCGGTTTCTGGTTAGCAAACTGCGTAGAACAAGCAAGTTTTTCCTTCCTCTGCGCCCTCGCCTTCCTTCTCTTCCTCTCTGGCCTCAGGTCCCACAGCTTCTTGCAATGGTCACGGTCCCCGAAGGCCCGGATCATGCGCCAGTCGTCCCCGGCCTCTGTGGGGGAGACTTCGAGAGACCACGCCAGGGGGCGGGGGGAAGGCCCTGATTTGATGATCACGTGGAGGAGCTCCATTTTCTGGAAATAGTGAATGTATGTAATAAAATCCTTTAAAAAATATTTTATTTAATATGGAAAGTACTCGCGTTAAAACAAACACAAGATTACTACTATAATGATTGTAGTGTAAAATTTCATGTTAGGTCTAAAAAGGAAATTTCCGTGGATCCGTGAAAATAGTAGAATAGAAAAATAGTAATATAATGTCATTTAATAGTAAAATAGTAGAAGAGAATGGAAATAGTAGAAATTTTCGTGGTCCAATCGGAGACACATGTACATCTTGTAACGTGTTTAATTAAGTTGCAGAATGTAGAAAATAAGTATGTAATTTGAATAAGCTATTACGTACGGTTGTTCTCCTAAAATAGTATCTAGAATAGAAGTAAAAATAAAAAAAATATGTGACGTTTCAAAAAGTCAATTTGGAAAAATGAACGATTTGAATTTGAATTTTGACTCAAGGGGTGCAATCCCCCTTTTTTCATATTTCAATGCCCAATATTTTTCTCCAAATCAAGTTTGAAACAAAAATAAAGACCAATAAAATGAAAATTTATCAAATGAGCGGTATAGGAATTTTTGTTGGTTTAAAAGCACCGAATTATATGCGAGAAAAACCGCAGACATCACCTAGTAATAAATAAAATTAATTAGACAGTTGTCAAAGAAATTCAAATTAAAGTATCATTCATCTCACGCCCTATAACAATCCTTACAAATTCTCTTCACCATTCAATCGATCTTAACCATTAAAAGCGCAAACAGAACAAGACTGGAACTGAATTAGTTAGGAACATAGAGTTTAAACACGTTCAGAGCGAGCATGATGTCTATGTATCAAGAAGTTAGTCAGTTCTTGTTAACTTATAATTTGCGATGAATGGTAGAATTTTGTATGACGTATAAAAATAAAATAAAGTCGTAAATTACTATAATTCAATTAATAAATTGAAAATATAGTTAAAAAGATACTACAATGTCGTTTTTTTATTCAGGACGAACTTTTTTATACCGCAATTAAGAAATGTTTGACCACAGTTTCACCTGGTGGAAAGTTATAACAAGATCAAGGATGGAACACACTTCTTTATGTAATGTCTATTCACATTAACATTAAATTTATTCATCATATTTGCTTGGAAAAAGAGAAGCCGACGAAAGAAAGAGAAGTTTAGAAAAGTGTAGAAAAGCAATTTCTGCCTACCTACGGTTCAGATGCCCGCTCTACATCTATTTATGTTCTATGGTTAGGCATGTGTCTCCTATTAGCGTCCAGATAGTATGGAAATGTTTGTCTTTACACGTATTCGTGGGAATACAAATAGAGAAATGTTTTATGGTTTACACTTTTGTCGTAAAGTTAATTTTGGCTGCCAAGTGCGAGCTTGCTTTGTTTATTCCACAGCAGACAAGCAGCGCATGCGGATCACCTGATCTAGTATAGTATTATATTACCTGTGACCTGATGTTAAGTGACTGACCGCAGCCCATGAACATTTACAACATCAAAGGGCCGCAGATGCCTTGCCAACTTGAAGGAAGGGCCCCTCCCCTTAAGGAAAGATTAATCATGCGGAGTTGGGAAAGGAAAATAACGGAAGTAGAGAGGAATGGGATGGAAAGACAGGCCACGGTAGGCCTGCTGTACGATACACATTGCAAAGTGCAATACTGCTTCTCGCCGATCTTCTGTTGGGGGAGTAACAATTACATCGGTGCGAGCTTGGCCCAGTCGTGCAATGCTCGGCTTTTATTGCTGAAGATGTTATGCAGCAGAATTACCCTTTGTCATAAGGTATATCCTCTGGTAGAAATGGGATGGCAACAAATATATAACAACTCTGACTAAAAATATACTATCTCGTTTGAATATCCTTCAACAAAATCGCAAGATTTATCAATAACCGATATTATCTTTTAATCGTAGAGCAGCTTAATGAGTCATCACAACACACCGGAATATTACTATAAAAACATTGTATTTAATACGCGTACTGGCGCAATGCGTAAGAGAGGTATTTAACATTTTCCTAGTGGACAAAGTTTTAAGAACTTTCAAACACGATAAATTTAAAAAAAAATGGCACATGAATGCATAAAGGATCGCCATCTGGACTGTCGCATACAATATAATTATTCTTGTTGTGATTTCTGGATTACCTATAAGAACTCCAAGTTTCATCACAATCGATTTGTGTACATCCTCACAAACTTTCGCATTTATAATTATTACTACGATACATAATATATGCTTCTGTCACGCGTGGATAATGTAGCTTTGCAATTGTGGAAGTATTTTTAAAATTGATCCAATACTTTTTGAGCCTATTCAGTACAACCAAACAAACAAACAAAGTTTTCGTCTTTATTAATGTAGATAGGTACAATGTACATTTCATGGCTTTAAATGACTTAATATTGCTTATTACAATGAGATCTATAGTACAAAACGCCATTGCCTTTTAAAAGTTGCCACGCTGATTTTCAGTAATGGCCTAGTCATGATTTGACACGCATTATTAAGAATAAAGATAATAAAAATGAAATACAGTTAATACTTAGATTCTAGCAAGCATGACTATATATGAAAAGTTAAGTATGTATGCGTCTAGTTGCCAGATATATTTCGACAATATTATTAACTTTGTTTTCAATATTCTATCTATCACTTGTTTTGCTTACTAAAGTCAGACAAATCTATTTACATATTTGTTTGCATCTACTTTTGACTGCTCGATTGGCGCAGTGGATACGTCAGTGTCTATTGCGCCGAGGGTGTGGGTTCGATTCCCACGGGTAGAAAATTATGATGTGATGAACATTGTAATTTTGTACTGTCTGGGTGTTAATATCTACAGTATGTATGTATTTACAAAAAAAGTATGTTTAAGTATGTCTATCAGTTATCTAGTTTTCATAGTACAAGCGTTGCTTAGTTTGGGACTAGATGGCGTTGTGTAAAATGTCCGAGAATATTTATTTATTTACTTTGAATATCCTATCGACGGATAGCCTTTGTTATGACTTATGTCTATCTAACGTTATATAATCTGACATAACAATCTATCCATAATCTTTGGTACATTATTGAAAACGGCCGTAAATCGCATGTATTAAATCTACCCTCATCTTCCCGAACCAAGAAGCAAAACAACACAATTATCTCTCCCATTTACGCAGAAATCATCAAGACTTCAATTTGAGCATTCTCAGTAATAAATCGTGCCCTTATGGGGTGGAGATAAAAACGCAGGCGGAAGGCACGCCGTGCGCCTTCGTTAGTTCGACCATACATGGTGTCTTATGTAAGGTTCATTTTTTGTACCTCGTTAGGACGTTCTGACTTAGCTTTTTATGACATGCGTCATAAATATATGATGGATAACATTCTTTTTAGGTTTTTATCGTGTTCTGTTTTGTAATTAATAGTATTATTAACAGCCGTTTTCAATAATGTACCAAATATTATGGATAGATAGTTATGTCAGATTATATGACGTTAGATAGACATAAGTATAGCAAAGGCTATCTGTCGATAGGATATTCAAAGTAGATGCAAAGTGATAGATAGAATTTTGAAAAGTGCCGTTAATAGACCCGCCGATTCACCAATATGATTCTATTATTCTATAAGAATATTATTAGGATTTTTCTAAGAATAAAATATCTGTTACAGCCCTAAGTGAGGAAGTTGGTGTATTGGTACAACTCCCCGTGCCTCGGAGAGCACGTAAAGCCGTCGGTCCTGCGCCTGATCTCTCTCCGGCCGTGTCGGTCTGCAGTCCCATCGGGTTATTAGAGTAAAGAACAGAGTGCACCTGTGTTCGCGCGTTCACTTGTGCACTATAATATCCCCTGCGCAGCTGGCTAGCACCACGACCGAAAAATCCTAACCCTATCTGTGTTAAAGCAAGTCAATAGTCTTACGACTAGAAAAGACAATTGGTTACTGATAGAAATTACGCCGAAATTACCGTATAATTATATACGAAATAAAATATATTGAGGAAGTAAAGATCTGTATGTATATTCTCTATTACATAATACTGTCCCATTCATTAGTACTCAATCACTTTCCAAGTGCTCTTAATAGCATGCAATTATCACCAAGCACAGTGTGGATTGCCTTTAAGAAAAATACTACTAACTATGGTTCTGGTTTGTTGTTTAACTGTTCAGGTGAGTATGGGCATATTGACTGTGGTTACAGTAAACGGGACCATAAGAAATGTATTAGGGATACTGTATGGGAATGTATATCCTTTGAATATATCAGTTCTCAAATCAATGCGGGATAGTCGTTGCGTATGATATTATGTATTCTTTGGAGTTGTAAACTATAATAACAACGTAATCAAAGTGGCTGTGGAAAAGAGTAACTATCGAGTTTCTTGCCGATATCTTCTCGATAGAATGCACTTTCCGAACCGGTGGTAAATTAAAAGAAGTACTTTTTATAAAAATATTTTCTATTCTATTCTATTCTATTCTATCGTAAGGTTTAAAAGCTTTATAGTAGTGTATGTGCTATGGTTAAAATATTGAATGAATTCTGGAATGTAGGTGTAGGGTAGTCAAGCAACAGAGAAAGTTTCTTAGTATCTTTTTTAAATGAATGAAAAATACTTTATTGTACTCCACATTCAAGGAAAAAAATAACAATAAAATATACATAAGCAATTGACAGAAGCGGCCTTATCGCTGATAGCGATCTCTGCCAGACAACCCAGTTTTTTGTATGAACCAGGCCATTTATGTACATTGGATATTTCTAAAAATAATAATAATTACTATAATATAAATATTTTATAGACCCTATAACAAAGGTTATGTTTCTTTCTATGTGCGTCAATCAAGTAAAAACCACTGTTTATGGTGATAGACCATTAGGGTCAACTGATAATTTACTAGCCGTGAATATATGTCATATTTTTTTAAATTTTTGTTGCCTACTCGGACGAAGCCGCGGGTAGAACGCTAGCTATAAATCACATTTTAATCTTTCTACTCTAATAAATTACAATTGCAAAAATAAATTTTATCTACAGGTGGCAGATTTAATATAATTTTCAATGAGTCACCACAACCTTCAGTTAACAATATATTTAAATAGAAGGCAGCTCGATAAAGAAAAATCTTGTTTTTTTTCCTATCTTAAAAAACGACCGTGATATCAAACGTACGTTAACGTAGCGTTATAGGTGTAGCGTTTATTACTAATTTAAATTAATTATTATATAAGATTTATTTGATACTTTTTAACCGACTTTCAAAAAAAAGGAGGAGGTTATCAATTCGACCGTATTTTTTTATGTATGTTACCGCATATCTCCGGCGATTTGAAAAATTCTTTTTGCATTCGAAAGTGTAGAGTTCCAGCGTGGTCCCATAGAAATTGGTTTAGGTCTGATCATCCATGTGGAAGATATTACAGGAGACTCCTCGAAAATCAACGGAATAAGCTCTGCGGTTGTTTTTTTTTTCTTTAATTTAGAGAGCTTTTTGTACACATACAAATGTCGCTCTATAAGTATAGCTCCGCGGTTAAGGTTTAATGGTGAATATATTAACTGAATTGTGACTAGATGATGTGATTACCCTTCACAGGACACCATAAAGTGATAAATAAAATTTTCGCCAAAAAATAGAACCGACTTCCTCGCTCTAAAAAGTACAAAATAACTTTTATATCATTTTTGTTGAAATCTATACAAAGTCGGTGCCTTTATCGAGGAAGTCGGTTCTATTTTTTGGCGAAAATTTTTATTTAGCGACGCGTTAGCGAGGTTTAGGGCAGTCTGCCCAACGCTACCTCACATGCGCGTCAATACCTAGCAACTTTGCTGATTTTGATAAAATAAAAACTATTAGTAATTGCACGAGTACGCGCATTAAATGCATTACATACATTTTTTATAGTAATATTCCGGTAGGTTGTGGTGACTCATTGTTACCATAACTCTACCTATCATTCCATATCACTAAAAATAATGAACAACAAGCCGCGCTCCGCGGTTTCACCCGCGTAACTTCTAATACCGTGACAACTCAGAGATTAAAAGTGGCCTATATGTTATTCTGAACCCTTACCTACACGTATACCAAGTTTCATCCTAATCGGTTCAATAGTTTTTTCGTTAAACAGTAACAAACATACAAACATACATCCTCACAAACGTTTGCACTTATAATATCAGTAGAATACTAGTAAAAATTAAAAACGCATCAACAGGAAACAACCAGCAACTTCCACTAATCACTCCATCCATTATAAAATCTATTTATAACAAAGACCGATTTGCCCAGCGATTCTAAACATTGATCAACCTTATCTGATAACAGCTATCGACTCGCGCCAGTTGTTCACGGATCTCTGAAGGGATATGATGTGAATATGTCAAAACCAGGGCCCAGTTTACAGTCGGTCAGAGTGGACCCAAGGACGTATTACAAGCAGAAGATACCGAAAAGTGTGGATTTTGTTTATGTGAATTCCGCGTTTGTGGGCAGTGTGGATAATGTAAACCAGGCTCGGTTACAACAGCCACCTACTACGTGAGTTATCGATCAAATTGTTTATGGTCTAGATAGTTAAACTAAAGTTTTATGTTCAGGAAAATGTATGGTCTTATAGTTCAAAAACTAAAGTTGTATGTTCAGGTCAAAGCTAACAGTGACCGAATTCTCCCTTGTTAATATGGGTTTTTAAAATGTGATCTTTAGAATCGAAGCAAAACGTTCGCGGGGTAGTGCCAAAGTTTTGGAGAGATTTTGTATTATATGTCATATATAAGTTATATTCTGTATTATTTTTTACACTCCAATTACATGTATAGAGAGCCACCTCTAAAATATATTTTTCAAATAAAATGTAGCCTATAACTTGCACCTTATATTGGACTATCAGAAAATGAAATTTATTAAAATCTGCCCAGTGGTTTTTATGTGATTGACACACATACAATCAGATAAACAAAAAAAATCTAACAATTTTGGGGTCTATAAAACATACTAATTGCGTAGCGAATTAACTCTTTTAAAAAAATAATCAATATACAGTAATGGTTTGGTTACTGTTTTATTATATGTATAGATTATAGCTTATAATGTGACAAATACAAATTATTATACGGTTCATAATTATTTAGTAAATGCCGTTTTCATGTTCTTTTAAGCGTAGTAAATAATTTTTACTTCTTTTTTTGATTAAGCAAAAAAAAATCAGACATTTTAATTATACTATCATGTTATCAGATCTTGTTAACAAAGCAAAATAACTACAAAGCGACCGAAATTTTATCAAAGCGAAATGTTAACAGGTTGTGTGACCTTATCATTCTTGTAGTAGATTGAATTTGAGTTTGTTAAACATGACAACTGTAAAAAAGATTGACCGAAACCTTCGTGCTGTATTTGTATGAATAAAAATTTTTTTTTTTTTGCCAAAAACAGAACCGGCTTCCTAGCTCTAAAAAGTAGTAAATTACTTTTATTTCATTTTTGTAATCTGGTCACAATTCAGTTGATATATACATCAGTAAACCTTAACCGCAGAGCTTATTCTGTTGATTTTCGAGGAGTTCCGTGGAATATCTTCTACATGGATGATCAGACTTAAACCAAATTTCTATGGGACCACACTGGAACTCTACACTTTCGAATGCAAAAAGAATTTTCCAAATCGGTCCATAAACGCCGGATATATGTGATAACATACATAAAAAACGGTCGAATTGATAACCTCCTTTTTTTTAAAGATGGTTAAAAATTCATACATCTATCAATAATAAAATGCAAACTGTCTGTCTGCGATAAAGCGATAAACACAAACTGCGAAACGGATTTTTATACGGTTCTCATTTTTAAATAGCATGATCCCAGAGTACGGTTTAGATATATAATTCATTATAGTATTACGCGTTTTGATTAAAAACTTTTTAGGCAGATTACCATAAAAAAAGAAAAATACATTTTTACGTCTAGTAGCCCTATACTTATGTATAACTAGCTAAGCTCCGCGGTTTACCCTCGTATATATCTCGTTCCCGTAGGATTTTCGGGATAAAAACTATCTTATGTCATTCCTGAGGTATCAAAGAATCTCTGTACAAAATTTCTTCCAAATCGGTCCTGTACTTTCGGAGCTTATTCAATACAAACAAACAAACAAATCTTTCCTTTTATAATATTTGTATAGATATCGTTACTTAGATATTATTAAAATGTATTTTAATTAAAAACTTTAACACAAACTGCATAAAACAGGATAACAAAGTGTTGATAAAATAACATGAGCTTATCAGTAGATAACATTGTGAGAATCAACCTCGTATTGATTAAAATATAAATAAATTGTAAAGGACTGTACCTACCACATCATTGCGATACTTAATGAATAATAAAATATATATTTCTATGTTCAGTTCAGTTCAGTTCAGTGGATTCAGCAATGGTCGATTACGCCGGAGGGTGTGGGTTCGATCCTCACGAGTACAAAATTATGTCTAGGTGTTAGTTTATCTATAGTATGTATATATTTATAGAAAAGTATATTTAAGTATGTCTATCAGATATCCAGTTATCTAGTTTCCACGGTATAAGCTTTGCTTAGTTTGGGACTAGATGGCGTTGTGTTGAGTGTCCGGGAATAATTATTTATTATTTATACATACACTTATACTTAAAGATCATGAGTATTAGCGACCCTTGCTTTGATTAATTTTAGCTATAATACTTATTTTATAATCTTTAAGTGTGTAATGAAATGTACAAAACAAATTATTTTTCACAGCCTTACCACAGCCTAAAAATACATACAGTCGTTGCACGTAACTGTCATAGAGTCCCGAATTTCCTTTGATAAACGTTGATATTAATTTCCATTCATGCTTTTGGGCATGCCTTTCGAAAATTGTTTGGTGTATAAATAAAAAGTGTACAGTCGATATGTACTGTAACAGAATAGCACATTTATAAATCATTAAAAATGTAGTTACAAATATAACAGAGATATGCTGTAACTACATTTTAAATGTTTTCCTATGCAAAAGTCATGAGTTTTATACAGTCATGAGTTTTATACATTCAAATCCGATTCGGGTGGGAACGAAGATGTTTCCATTGAAATTTGTATGAATCTCGTACCGATTTTCGATTCTTTCCCATCGGATTCGTATTTGTGAAGGAAGCCAGGCTTTTCTGTCAAAAATGTAAATGTAATATAGTGGAATTGAAAGTATAAAAATGTGTTTGTCTTTAAATAAAAGTAATATGCAATTCCATCAACAAGGATCAATACAAAGTATAAAGTATATCTTTTAATAAAAGTCTAAAATGTGTAAGCACTGTAGGAGTGTAGGTATACTCTAACACTTACATTCGAGTATTCGTATTTGAAATAAGGCGTAAAAGATTTTATCGTTCAAATGAAACTAATAATCATTATTGTATAATTAATGACGTAATGATTGCTTAATTGGTTTCTACATTAACAATTTGCGATAAAAAGGATTTATTGAGATAAAGTTTATAGGTGTCATGAAATGCATATTTACTCATTTTTTATTTACACACTTTGTTTGTTTCTTTGTTATGAATAGGCTCAAAAACTACTGGATCGATTTTAACGATTCTTTCACCATTCGAAAGCTTCATTATCTCCGAGTTAAATAGCGTATGTTCATCAGGGATAATGTAGGATACAAATGGAAACACATTTTTCAAATCGAATGAGTAGTTTCGAAGCCTATTGAATTCAAACAAACAAAAAATCGAATCTCTCATCTATCTCTCTCAATCTATCTATCTATCTTTTCCAGGGTGAACAATCTATCTATCTTTTCCAGGGTGATCAGAGAGCAGTATTGGGCATGCTCTAAGTGGCCCCTAGGACAGAGGATCCTAGCCATCACCGTGGGGGTTCTCCTGGGGGCTGTGATCAGCCTCACCATCCTGGTGGTCATCCGGGGGGACGACGGAGATATAGGCAACATACTCAGGACGATTCCAGCGCCGGATTAAAGTAAAAAGTTAACGTTTATGTTAAGTTTAAAGTTTTAGAAGCAAATGAGTTTGCATAATAATGTTCTATTGTAGACCAGTATCTGGCGTATAGTATTGCCACAGTTAAAATCATACAGTGGTTGCACGATTGACGTTTAAAAAAAGCCTAACGTTAGGATGTGACAAATTTTGTAGACACAGTTAAGTAAAAAACATGGCGTATGAAGGAGAGAGCGTGTGTTTTGCATTATAAGAAATAAACTTTGTTTTGTGAGGAAACATTGAAAATGCAATATACTTCATTACATATTGACGACACTCTTTTAAATTTTTCACAAACAAATTTTCGTCGACCTTGAAAGACGTGTCCCACAACACTAACGGAAAATGTCGACATTCATCGAAGGAGATCTGGGACGTGCAACGACTGTATATATTCTTTACACTGTGGTATTGTTAGACATAAAAATATAAGAATCATAGTTCATAAATTAATATAACGATATGCAAAGGATATCACAAAATATTCATAGTAATAAGGATCATCGTTTTTGTGAGAAATCGTTAGTTATTATTTTTGTCCATCTTGAAGAAAAACCAAAGTTTGTTTATATCCAAGCAATGAATTATTGTAACTTAAAATATGTATACTGCACCTAAAATGTAAAATTACTGCAAATTATTTATTTCATTATATTTCTTTAGGAAAATGATTACCGTTTGGTTGAAGTTAAGTCTTCATTCGTGCATTTATCCCACCGTTCTTATTAAAAAAAAATCGAAGTGTCAGAATAAATAATAATGTTATTATTCCCCACAGATTAGAGAATAAAAAGCAAATGTAGTGAGACTCGAGTGACGCTACCTACTTGAACATACAGGTGCATCTGTGTGCGTGTTATGTTACCAGATATGGATTGGATTAAAAATTTAATTTGCCTAATAATCTTTAGTTACACGTGAAAACATAAACCATCATCACAAGACGACATTTTTTTAATAAAAAATACAAAGCCCTCGTGACATATTACCTCAAACTAGACAAATGATTTTGTATTTGCTTTTGGCGTCACTCGAGTCTTCGTCATACTTCATCTGACTTTTATTTTCTTATCTGTGTTATTTCCCTTCTAATGTTAATTTGTGCTACATGTCCACATGCCGGCATCGTATGCACTTATGACTATAAAAAGAATACTACGACGAAGTCAGATATGTGGACTTTTATGTGATACATTAATAAATACCAAGGGTTGAGTACCGACTCTTTAATTTATAAGTAAAATTCATATACTGAATTACTTCTAGGTATAGATATTGCAAAACTATTTTGAAAGATAAACCGTACGTAAAAGATATATGTAAGGAAATTTTAGCAGGTGTGAATTTAGTCAACATAGATAAGATTATTCTTTCTGACAAGAGATAAAAGAATGAAAATAAACACGTAGCATATAAATATCAGTGGATATAAAAAGACAAAGAACCTTTTTATTGACCATTTTTTTTCTTAAAATTTGATACTGTTTGGCGATTGGCGTAGCGAATATTAGAACTAATTGCATCAGAAAGTAAGATTGACTACTACTTAATAGAAAATTATATAGTGAAAATAACAGTCTTACGCTAGGTTATAATTTGTTCAATTAATTGCTTCTTTATGGTCCATAGTACAACATTTATTTATGTTATAATCATTATTTTACAATAGTATTAATTTTGGAAACACGAGCTTTAGTTTGCAATTTTGATGTTGCAAAATGTTGGTACTAATGTAATATGTATTTGTAGTTATTAATAACTTGTAATAAATTTAAAAGATGTGACTGTAATTATTGTAATAAACATCAGTAGTGTATGCTTTGTACATAGAACTAGTAAAGTTTAGTATTTTGTACTATGTATGTAAGACATAATAATTATATTTTCATGAACACCTAAAATGATATATTTGATATACGATATAATTAATATATTCAACGTAATAATTACATAACTAACATTTTCTCTAAATCACTTTATGCTCATCATAAAAAGCACACTTATTTTTAATTTCAAAATTAAAAACACATTGTGCATAAAAATCCTACTAATTTTATAAATGCCAAAGTTTGTGAGGATGTTTGTGTGTGTGTTTGTTACTCTTTCACGCAAAAACTACTGAATCTATTATGATGAAACTTGGTATACATATAGGTAAGGGTTCTGAATAAAATATAGGCTACTTATAATCCCGGAGTTGCCACGGGATCAGAAGTTGCGCGTGTGAAACCGCGGGGCGCGGCTAGTAATTGTATAAATTGAATACTTGAATGTATAATGTAAATTATACAAAAAGATAAGCTTATTAGTATTTCTTGGGTTTGTTTTAATGTTCTTTCCATATTGAATGAACATAATTTTTAAAGGATTTTAAACACGCGCTTTTTAAAACAATCATGAAGACAATTGTCATCTCAGTCACCCGTGACCACGCTCGCTGAAAAGTGTTCAAATCGTCGGGTTAAATAACAATGTAAAATAAACCGCGTTTAAAATCCTTTAAAAATATTTTAGACAATAAAGATAAGCTACATATTTTAATTTGCTAAGCTAAGCCGGTAACTTCAAACCGGTGAGATTATACATACAATCATTTACTATCTTTACAACGTATTACATTTAGAGACAGTTTTATTTGAAAATAAAACGAAATACAGTAAATATCTACGTAATGTGTTTTATTTTTATCTAAACTAAACATTTTTGTCATTTTGTTGACAAAATCCATCTTCAGGATGTTTTGACTTCGATAATATGTTTTCTGCTTTATTTATATCTAAATTTTCATTTGGTATCTACGGTAACATAATTAAATAAAGCTAAAAATATGGTTGAAGTTTTTTGTCACAAAAAAATCAGAAAATTGGTGAAATTATAATTGTTTTATGAAACATCATAACATTAAGGGTACGGTTTAGAGTGTGGCGACACGCGACGACACAATTCCTAAATTGTGATGTTGAAATGTTTTCGTCGCTAAGCTTAAATACCACTTCTAAATATCAGTCCTTGGTGCCTGTGGTTCGGACTGGTCGAGGATCTTCCCTTTTCGTTGGAGGAATAATACCATCCTCCACAAGAGTTTAGACTTTAGACTATGAGACTTTACAGGATACAAACCCAGGGTAAACATCGAGTTTTTCTGTATGAACGGGTGTCTCATATTCCAAAATTTTATGTAGTATCGCAGCGGTAATGTCTGACATTTATCTAAATCTCGTTCACGGACAAATTGCTTTGGACAAAAATTGACCTGAAGAGACCAATGACGCGTCTAGCCAATCAGTTAGTATTCTTTGATAGCAATCAAAATTAGATTGACAATTAGAGACCCTCATTACCTTCCCATTTTTGCCCCGCCATTTATCCGTCTCTCCTTAATCATTATCATTCTGCCACAATCCTATTATTTGAGGTCAGCGTAATGGGTTTTTTCTTTCCACTCGTCTCTCTTCTTTGCCATTCACAGCTCTTTCATTCATATCTTATTTTATACAGTCCATCCATTGTGAAGAAAGAAGGTTCTTTCTTTAAGACCATCTTTAATTACCGTGGCAGTTTACTTGACAAGTTCCATATACATTTAAAATATTAAACAGCCAATTTAATTTGTGCCAAATATACAAGTCTAACATTAATATTTGCTAACAGTAAGCTTTATTTGATTTGCAAACATTGATAGTCGCGATAAACTGTCGGTAATTAAAACTTTGACTAAAACAAACGTTTACAAGTGTTTTATCTTGCAGCCTTGTCACAATTGTCCACCATTTTTACAACGATGACATGAATTGTTTATTTTTCCTGTTCAAACCCCGCAATGTGATTCGACATTTTGTTAAATTTATCGACTTAAGGTATTCCTTCATCTATTCTATTCACCTAAAAAAATATAAATACTCCAGATATCTTCGGACAAACTTTCACTTATTTGACAACCCTATCTTCGTAATCCTCCTACCGATTTTGCTCATTTTCAAACTCGACATTTTCTTTTACCTAAATTATCCATGAAATTTAATCAAGATCAGATAAACAATACTCAAGTAATCGTCGGACGTTTTTCTTACTTACACATACAAACATGCAATCGCCCGACCATCTCGCTTCGCTCGTTCAAAAATAATCGTCTGTTACAAATAAGCACGAAACCTTAAACTTTCACACCTGACATTCATTGCATCATTATTACGAGCCCAATAAAGATCAAAATGATTAATGAAAATCACTGGTTTTGTAACCGTTGTCCAACATGATACCAATCTTAATTCGTTTTCGGGTGTTTTAAACAAAAAGATTAACTTTAAAATCTGCCCTTTTGAGTTAATTAACAAGCTTTTGCAATATACAGATGAAATTAAAAATATATTTGTATGCTTCTACTGATATAAAAGGAAGGTAGGGTTTAAACTATGATGTATAAACGTTTTGTATTTGCTTTTTTGTGTTACTCGAGTCCTCGACACACTCCATCTGCCTTTTTTTCTCAAATTTGTGAGATAGATATTCTCGAATAAATTTTTTGAAGTCTGAACCTAAAAAATATACTAAAAATAAGTATTCTGTATAACGTTTATGTTCTATTCTATGTAATTTTCTTTTTAATTAGATATCGAACTCTTGACTCTAAAATTATCCAGAATAGATATTTTATTCACTTTATTCTTGGACTTTGAATCGAAAACTTTACGAAAAATGAACTGCATTTAGAATTAATCGAGATACTAGGAGAGCTACCCTTGTGATTCCATTAAGAATTTTTTAAAGAAATTGGATACAAACAATCAGAAAACTAAGCTACCCATACGATTGATTAAAGATAGATAATTGTGGTACTCTCCGGGTACACGGGCAAAGCTGCATGAATCACATTTCCTGCCATTAGGCTGTCTTGCAAGGCTATGCATTATCTTCTTGATTAGAACCACTTACTCCCTGACCTGTGTAATCGGTAAACCAGGAGTAAACATTAACTTGTGAAGGCTTTAGTCTCTAAAGGAACTATACTTTATAAATTACACTAAGATTCACCATAATCAAAAGTTTATCTTACAATCCTTTTTTAATACTCTAGATGCGAATGTAACTCTGTCTGCCTATCTCTTCTTGACGCCTAAATCGCTGAACTGATTTGGATGAAATTTTCTACAGAGGTTGTTTTAACCCGAGAAAAAGATATTTTTATTCCTGAATCCCACGGGAAGTGAATATGGACACGGATGAAACTACTGGGCGTAGCTAGTTCATATAACATCATATTTTTAAGCGCGGAACAAAAAACAAGTTACTGTCGTTGCTTAAAATATAGAATTTTTTTAATCGTAAGCATCACACCAACATTCCTGCAACACATTATATACTGAGTCAATCAAGTCAAGCTCAGATAAAAATACAAAGCATTAAAAATGTCCCATTCTTTTCCTATCTTTCCGTCCATCGTGGTCACCGCTAATAAGCGATCCGTATCGCTAACATGAAGCGCCATTTGCTTCAACCATTGTTCAATGAACACTATTGTTATTTTTATTCATACGTGCTACGTTTTGATGTACTGTGTAATTTTACGAAAGTATTAATCAATGTATAATATTATCGTACATATGAAACACAGACATTTAACATAAGTTTTGATGATTAGAAAAAAGGAAAAACAAAATAATGAATAGTTTAAAAACCCGACTGCGTTATATATTAATTAATAATTCCCAGTCCGTTTTTTTATTTTCCAGTACCATTTTGAGATTTTTATACCTTTTGTTGTTACCACAAATCTAACGAATCTTACACTCTCACTTGTGAAAATCCGACCAGCCGTTAGGGTTGTCCGCCGAAGAATGGACATACTAACATACACTTGAGAAACATTACCCTTCTGTTGCAGTCGGTTAAAAAGAATTGTTACCGTTAATATGACAATTTGGATGTATGGATGTTTTTCAGTCAATAATGTTGCAAGTACTGCATGGCTCTAGATGAAATTTCGTACTCGGATAGGCTATAAGCTAGTTTAGGTAAACAGATAACTTTATCAGGATTTCACGCAAGCAAATCCGCGGGCAGAAACTGCTAAGCAACAATAGAGATTTCAGTATCACCACTTATCAGACAAACACATAATTTAAGTTCATTGTACTGTATCCATTTACTATCTTAGTTGCATGCATGCAGGAAGACATGCAAAAGTTTTTATAAAGTATTTATGCAATCAGACGTCTTTACAATAACCATATTTGATACAGCTCTTGCGCACGACATACAAAATAACATATATCTATAAAATTCGCAGCAACATTGTAACTAGATCAGCTGTTATCGCCAGTCTATTAAGATAGAACGTGCGCTATGGATCTTATCTTCGTAATATATCGCTTGCGCAGGCGCATGGGTGCACATACCTTTAGATTTTTTGAGATAGTACCGAAATTTATTTTTATCTGATTAGTCGCTGGTTATAACTATAAGAGGTGAGTTTAAATATCAGGATATGTAGTTTTTTAAATATTTCACGAGACAAAGAAGGATGTCATTATGAATTTGTGCTTAGATTTCGTTTCGTTAAATGAGTAATCATAAGTAAAATATTATGTATTTAATAGAACGAATTAAAATTGAAAGAGCGAAGCGAGTTCTCAGAGTCAAGATGGCCGGGCGATTGTATGTTTGCATGTAAGTATGAAAAACTTTGTCCGACGATAATTTGAGTATTGTTTATTGGATCTTGAATATTTCTACGGAAATAGTTTAGACAAAAGAAAATATCGAGTTTGAAGATGAGCGAAATCGGTATGGGGGTGACGAAGATAGGAGTGGGGGAGGAGTTAAATAGGTGAATTTTATTTAAATATAGCTGAGTATAGTATCAATGCAAGGTCTCATAAATAAATTACAACGTGAGGTCTAGCTCGCTCTATTTTTGTTTTACCTATTACATTGTTTTAATACAATCCCATACCTCAGACAGCACTTAAATCTCTGGTGCACTTTTTTTTGCGCACTCAATAATGCATTATAATATCTTTTCTATCCACTCTATCTGATGTAGACCAAGTTTCAAGTTGACAAAAAAATATCCATAGCTTCTCACACCTTACACTTATAATCTTATAAAGCGGTTTAATATACACAAACCCCATACAAACGTCCCAAACAGAATACACATATAAGTACAATGATACCAACCCCAGTGTGTCCTTAATAGACCATTGTATAAGCGATTGCTACAAATTCTTAGATAAGAAGCCCATTCATTATTTTTTATTTCAAAGGATAAAAGGTAACCACTTAAGTATTGATAATAGGGAGGACAATAAATCGTAAATATTTGACCTCCCGTGGTAGTGATTTGTGTAAAAAAGATACAAAGAGATTGGTTCCGTTTTGTAAAAAAATATTTAAATGATAATCCTGTTCTACTAATATTATAAATGTGTAAGTTTGTTTGTGTGTAAACACTCTCTCTACTAAACATATTTTGATGAAGTTTCGTAAAGGTAGGCTTTTAACTGGATTAGGTTTTATTAATGTGATTTTATGCGAGCGAAGCGACTGACATGAGCTAGTAATTTAATATTTTGTGATCTTATAATGCTTCATATTACTGTTCAAGTTTGTTGTTTTTTAACTACATTACTATACAAGAAAAATAGAGTAATAGGGTAACTGAACAAGTACTACGGTCGTGTTATAAATAGCCGGTAAAACCTTATTAAAATTTATAATGATTCAGTTAGACGATTTTGCTATTACATTTATTAAGGCGTATAATTGTAACGATTTTCACAAATAAAAAATCGTGATTGAAATCTGTATCAACATCTCTAGTGTATATGCAATTAGTTTTTTTTTCCGCCTATTTGTTTTTATTATTTACCTGTAAGCTATAGTCCTGTTACATCCGAATCCTTTCAGCAGTTTTGCACGAAAGAGTAACAAATGTACATACATTTTCATAAATTCTCTCATATTTATTGTACTTTAAAAACTAATTGATGTGCCAATACTATGCACCTTGGAACCAAAGGAGGTACCCTCATAAATTATTTTAAACGTTTATCTTTTACTAATTAATCAATTAAATAAATGGTCACACGGCCAATTAAAAGTCGGCACTAAATCACACAAAAAGCGCATTAATTAAAAGACTTAAACCACAAGTATTTAAAGCCGGTAATTACAGGAGTTGCGAAATTGACGCCATTTTTACGGCGGAAATACGTTAATTAGAAGAATACCTTGGTTAACCTTTCTTTTGGGATATGCAATTTTATCCGTAAAATTGCATATCCCAGAAGAAAGGTTAACCAAGTGTTAAAACTATCTTTGTTTAAAATTTCATTTAAATCGGTTTAGTAGTTAAGACATGAAGATGTAGACAGACTTTATAATATTAAGTAGGGATTTGCAAACACTGTGCTTGTCTTGATCTGTGTTAATCTTAAAAATCCTGTTTTTTTTTCTGTTTGTCTATTTAACGTACATATCTACTATTTTATTTGTTGTATGATTTTGGTCATAGACACACTTTTGGATAATGTAAGAAAACCAATTTCTTATTTCATTTATCTTTTTTGGCTGTTAAAATTTCGTGTTTCTTTCATTTATTCGATGCTCATTAAAATTTTTCAAATAAAACGGTTAAAAATTTAAAAGGGCTATCTCAATCACAACTATTTAAAGCCGGTAATTACAGAAGTTGCGAAATGGACGCCATTTTTCACGGCGGTAATCCGTTAATTAAGAAAATACCTTACGAGAAATTGTTTCGTCCATTTTTCTGAGCTTTATCTTGAATTCGTAAGATGTCTTATAAGTGTGGTTTTACGCTATTTCAAGTTTTGCGCATTTTATAATAATATCTAGGAAATAAATTTAAAAAATCTGTTTTGACTTAGACAAATTCTTTATTGGGATAAATAATATAAATGCAAGTAAGTATGTTTATTTATTTGTTACCACTTTTCGCTTTATCTACTCGATGTTCTTGAAATTTTGCATAGTTATTTTTTACAGAAAATAGCTTTAGACAAGAAAACTTTTTGCAAAATAATAGAACCGACTTCGTCACACTAAAAAGCAAATAACATTTCTTAAAATCTATTCAATCGTTAAAGTCGGTGAATTTTCTTATTTTCATCAATTTAACAAAATTTTGCACGGACTTTGGAAATATTATAAATCGGTGCAAAATGATGTCTCCTGATTTGCGTGGGAAGTATGGAGTGAAGTGGTGTGAAGGTGTGACTCCAAACAAGTGTAATAACCAACTCATTTTAATATATAAAAATATATGCTTAAATACTAAACAAAACAATACATATAATGTATGTGCAACATGCATAATCCGCTATAACTTACACATGTTTGCACTAATCTATACATCTATACATATAATAAAATCGTAGACTAGCCGTGTCTGTACATTTAATATTTTCAAGAAAAAATTAGTGTTTCGTGTTTCATTTATGATTCTAAACTCAAAACAAAGATTTTTAGAATTTTTGTCTGTTTGTCTGTTTGTCGGTTTGTCTGTTTGTCTGTTTGTCGGGCGTTTGTACGCAGTCAACTTCGAAACGGCTTAACCGATTTAAATACGGTTTTCGATAATGTATTGTACGAAATACTACCAGCCGCACAGTTCCACCACCGCACGTCTCGCCGTAATCTCGCCTTCCATCCACACCATCTGGATGGTTGGCGATCTACCACCGTGCGCTTCACCCGCAACTTCTTGCC
>LQNK01002041.1:147233-167021 GCA_001586405.1 Phoebis sennae
AAAAAAAAAAAAAAAAAAAAAAAAATGTATTACGGCTAGCCCCCCGGAGGTTTTAGTGTTTGTTCCATTCAAATCGGTTAACAAATAAAAAAGATATGAGGGTTCAAAGTGATCCATCAAAACACATCATAAATGCGCGTATGTGCATTAAATTTAATCTTTTAGGTGTTATTTAAATCACTTTTTATTGATAAATGTAGACATATCAAAAATCTCGAAAGTAGATTACTATAATGGCGGCTAATCACAACAAAGACTAACCAACATGCAGAAGATATTGTTTGCGTCCTCAAGCAAATATGTGTTAAATCCATGGAAACATGAACTCTTTTATTCTGAGAGTACACGACAGATTTCCAAAATGTCAATATTTTCCAAAAAACTTAAAATAGAATTATTAGAATTATATAAAACTGAACAGTGACACTTTTGTTATATTTAATGTAGGATATACTTCGAAATTTTACTAGATATATTTTTACAAACGTACGTTTCTAAATCTTAAAAATTGTCATACCACCTCTACTTCGAAAATTCACAAAGTACAGAAATTTGTAGTCCACGCGGGCGAAGCCGGGCAGAAAGCTAGTAAATAATAAACCGCGTTTAAAATCCTTTAAAAAGTATTTTATTTAAAATGAAAATTTTTATACTACTAATTATACTATGTTTGCACTACTTCAATTATTGGTGACGATCACATACAGAAGTTCAGACAGACGAAGCCGCGGGTAAAGCTAGTAAGTATAAATCAAAACATTGACAAATGAGATAACTGGCTTTTATTAGGTTAAGCTGCGTACGGCGTCTCGAGTGCGTGGGCGCGTCTGGTGTGGCCAGACGGAATTGTTTATAATGTATAACTTGTGGAATTTATGTAATAAGTATTTTATAATAATGTAGGTATTAAAGGACAGTTTTGTGTTGATGTTATTTTAAAATCTATTGCTTCGGTCTTTTAGTTAGGGTGTTTAACTTTGTCAAAGTTTAAAGTTACTGTGTATTTTTTTTAACTTTTTATTGGTTATTATCTTCCTTAAACATTCGAACATAGTCTGCACAGTGATCTAAAATCAAAAGCTTGCGATTTATGAAGACATTGTTTAAAACCGATTTCATTCTAAGACAAAGATCAACCTTCCACAAACCTTTCGGCATTATATAGGAACTACATTAGTATAGAAACTTAAATCAGTAAACTTAGTAAAGATATATGAAATGAAATGAAATGAAAACCTTTTTTGTATAAATACATGAAAATTAATTTCAGTTTTAGTAACAAATAAAAATATCTTATAATGTGCTTTACACAAATACATAAGACACTTCACAGTTCATTTTTTGTGTAAATCAATCAAAAAAGAGGCCCTACAGCAACAATTCGTAGTGTAAATAATCTTACTCTAAAGAATATCTTGTATAAAATTCAAGAGAAGACAGATCTACTCACATCAGGTAAGCTGGCCACCAGTTCCACATGCCGGTACTCCTCAGCAGGCAGCGAGGGGCTCTGCCACCAGGTCGCTGGGTCTCCATCCACCGCAAGACCTGCGGGGTGCTGGCGGGAGGCTGGACCCTCGGGTCCGTCGCAGACATCGCAGGCTATACCACGCCTGGAATTAGTTTTGTCTTAATCCTAGGTTGAGTGAAATTGATTATGGTATGAATAAATGAATGAAAAACACTTTAATGTACACACCAAAACAAAAATAATATTCAAGTAAACAAAATAAGATTTGATACATGCACATATGGCGGCCTTATGGCTATTGAGCCATCTCTTCCAGGCAACAAGGTATTAAACTTAAATAACAAATCCACTATCCTTACTAATATAATAAATGCGAAAGTAACACTGTTTGTCTCTTCTTCACGTGTAAACCGTTGAACCAGAAGGAGAAGAATTAAAATGTAAGGTGACTTGTATAATAATAGAGAAAGAATTAACTTTAATTTAACTTAAAAAAATATTTAAGAAATTAGGGTCGTTTTCGATATATTTCGACACAACGTCGTTTTACATACAGACAGTACAATATCTTACTAGGCATAAGTCTAAATCGTATCGTTGATAACCGCTCGTTAGGCAGGAAATAAATCATCTATAGCACCCCAAACTTACTTGCCCGGCGTCTCCCTGCAGAACTCCTCGACGCCCTGCTCCCCACACGTCGCATTCGCCACCACGCTGGAGTATGGAACCACATCTACTGGGACAGGAAAGAAACCATCTATAGCACCCCTAACTTACTTGCCCGGCGTCTCCCTGCAGAACTCCTCGACGCCCTGCTCCCCACACGTCGCATTCGCCACCACGCTGGAGTATGGAACCACAACTACTGGGACAGGAAAGAAACCATCTATAGCACCCCTAACTTACTTGCCCGGCGTCTCCCTGCAGAACTCCTCGACGCCCTGCTCCCCGCACGTCGCATTTGCCACTACAGTGGAATATGGAGCCACATCCACTGGGGCAGGGAAGAGCCCATCTATAGCACCCCAAACTTACTTGCCCGGCGTCTCCCTGCAGAACTCCTCGACGCACTGCTCCCCGCACGTCGCATTCGTCACCACTGTGGAGTATGGAGCCACATCCACTGGGGCAGGAATGAAACCATCTATAGCACCCCAAACTTACTTGCCCGGCGTCTCCCTGCAGAACTCCTCGACGCCCTGCTCCCCGCACGTCGCATTCGCCACCACGCTGGAGTATGGAGCCACATCTACTGGGGCAGGGTAGAGTCCATCTATAGTACCCACGGGGACCTCACTGAGCGTCGTGCTACTAAGGCGGTCGAGCAACGCGCGACCTGAAAAAAGAAGATTTTATCACACATTTGTTAAGGCTTTAACATATTATCGTACTTTCTAATCTACTACGTTATCGACGAGTAACATAGGCTTCATTTTATAGCCGCGTGGATCAGCTAGTCTACACCTATATTATAAAGTGGAAAACTTTGTTTGTTTGTAATGAATAGGCTTAAAAACTACTGATCTGATTTAAAAAATTCTTTCACCATTCGAAAGCTATATTAGTGCTTAAATAGTGCTTCTTAAATAATAGAATTAGTAATACGTGCTTCATTTTCTACAGTTGGAAGCACTGAAGCACCGATATAGCAGCAATAAATATTATTGGGCTTCCTGCCATTGACAATGTTCTGGTCAATAAAGCAAGGGATTTATACATCCTTATAGCCTCTAGTGGGCATCTATAGTCTGACCAACTATAATGAGATATCTAATAATCAAGGCGTAAAATCGTTACTATATAAAAGGCAGATGGAGTGTGCCGAAGTTTCGAGTGACGCTAACTTCACCTCTTGACATGTAAAGTCAAACTAGAAACATTTTTGTATTTGCTTTTGAATTTTGTATATGGTTTTTGGCGCCACTCGTGTCTTCAGCGCACTCCACCTGCCTTTTATTCTCTAATCTGTAAAGACATAAAATATGTATGTATATGTAATCGAATCTGGTTGTGCGTCGGAAACAGGTGGGTTATAATTCACAAAAGACCATCTGTTGAGAGGGATTTTTTTCTCCTTTTGTGGACGTTATATAGAACTTTTGTTTTTGTTTTATATGTATAGATGGTGAATAGAATTAGTGGAGAGAAATTCTGATAGAACGACTAATGAATTAGAAAGAGGAATGATTAGTAAGGTATTTAGGATAGGTATATAATAATCATAATTGTAATGACTATTTTGTATTGTATTTCTAACCGACTTTAATAATGTCAATTTTTAATCATTTTGCACGCTTTTATCGGCAGAACATGTACATTACTATTAATATTACCTCTGCATGAGTTCAATAAACAAATAAAAAAAAATAAAACAAAATAACAGATATTAAACGAGGTTTATTCTACATCATATATTTAATTTAGTTTTAATTTATTTGAATGTTTTATGGTTGATTTTTTTGAGAATAAAGTTCTTTAAACATATTTATAATTGATATTATGATTAATGATGTGTTTTTATTTGATTTGATTTTAATTTTAATTTTAAATGTATTTTTATTTATTTAAAATGTATGTATCCTCTACAACTACAAACTTGTTAATTGCATCATGTAAAGGATCCCAAAATACAGGCCTAGCCTAGTGTGGGTCCTAATCCAATCTCATGTATGTATAATTTTTAATGTTGAAATTAATAAATAAATAAATAAAAAATAAATAAATCAGTATTTATCGAAGATCGACACTTTACAAAGAAAAAACATTTTATTCGATATCGAAAATGCTTGTGTTAAAACAAACACAAGAACATACTAAGTTAACAATAATATTATTAATTTTATTCATATTATCAATTTTACGTTGAACACATCTTAACGATAGAAAATAAGTAGGCATCTGTTTTGCTTTAATACCATAAGGTTCAACGTTCAATAAAACTTTCAAAAGTAAATAACGGCATTTAATTAACTTGTCACATATCCATATGCAAAAAATCGTGCACATCAAGGAAGTCTCAAGAACTTTCGTAAAAACATCACGAAATTACATATCATACGTTGCCGGAGGTCCAGCGGTTGTAAAGGTCCAATTAAAATAGTAATGACTTCATTTACTGACGCCTGCAGCCCTTTATAAGTCTTTTTTTAATAGGCGTATGCATTTAAAATGGTTATGCTCTATGAATCTTTACGTCTTAATAACGCTAGGAACTCACGGTGCGGCTTTAGAATGCAAACGCGTATTCACTCATTTTTATAAGATTTAACTCATTTTTAGTATATTTCTAATAATTTATTTATTAACTTATCTGTTCTACATCATGTCATTACAGGACTCGCCCGATGCGACAGTGACTTAAAAACTGCAACTTAAATATATAATTCGAGTTTTCTGTCTTTCTCTAACGACGGGTTGCCTAGAGGAGATCGCTCATTAGCGATAAGGCCGCCCTTTTTATGTATAGTTTTATTTCATTTCTATTATTTTTAAGTACTACTGGTGCATAAAATAAAGTGTTCATTCATTCATTATGTAAGAAATGATAGCAGATTTTACGGCGCGGTTTAGGACTGCAGCGTGCGCGATTGTTTGGTTCCCGCGCATTGAAACCGCACGTTTTGCGGTCGTCGCCCGCTAATACTCAGTTCCTATTAAAATAAAACGAGTCGTTTTTTACGGACAGTACAATCCTACTAGACGTAAGTGTAAAGCGTAGCTATATTAAACGTGGCGTTAACATAACAAAACTTAGTTCTGAGTGTTATAACCACTTGTTAATGAAAATCGTTCGTATCTGTTAAACTATAACATTCCGTCGTTTATAGGAACCGGGTACTAAATGTGCAGCTGGTAACTGCCAAGGCGCTTAAAAGACCGTATCTGCGGTCTCATGAGTTTATAGATAAAACGTACGGTTTAAAACCGCACAGTGAGTCCTTAGCGTTAAGAGCCATTCACATTAATTTTGTAGTACGTTTTAAATTATTTCTTTAGAATGCCGTTGTTATATAAGCTTGGGTGTGATTTATAATAATTCATTGAAACATAAGCATACTTTACTAATTTAATGTCTCAATTAGACTATGGTTCTTTTATCATAAAACATAAATAAACTATATTTATCCTATACGTTCCTCTAGAGAGCATTTGCTGGAAGTGCCTAGTCACAAGACACGTTTCTTTAGTATGTCTTTTACCGTCCGTGCCGTGAAATTGTGGAATAACTTGCCTGACAACATTAAACGTGCACAATCTCTGTCTCAATTTAAAAAACTTCTCCACACACATTATCTCTCTCTTTCTTAGTGCTGTCATTCCTATCGTTCATATTTAAGTATTTATATGTATTTATATATTATGTGTATGTAGGTATGTATGTATGTATGTTTATATGTTTGTATTTATATGTTTATTTATTATACTTTATTAATTTATGTGTAGTTGTATGTAGTTCATTAGTCTTTATAGCAGTGTTGTAATTGTGATCTACCTTTCTATTTTATTTATTTTTTATCCTTTTCTCGGGTTGCCTGGAAGAGATCGCTTCCAGCGATAAGGCCGCCTTTTTATAAATGCTTTTATTATATTGTTTTATCTGTTTTTGTTGTCCTCAATGCTGTTATAAATAAAGTGTTTAATAAATAAAATAATAAATAAATAAATAAATTTATCTTTGCAACAAAATAAGGACATTTTTAACGGAATTCAACCACGTTATACTATTGCCTCGCTCCGAGCTACAGCTTTGCGTTGTGAAGTATAAATCAAGACCTTTCATTTGATACCACACTCAACTATATTCATATGAAAATCGCCTATTTTACTTTACGAATTTCGCCTATTTTTATTTTGTCTAAATTATTCGCCTATGAAGCTTAAACAATATCGGATAAATAATACTCAAGTTATCGTCGGACAAAGTTATTCATACTTACATACATACATATCGCCCGACCATCTCAACTTCAAAAGCTACAAATACTTCAGATTTACTCAAAAAATCCCACTAAACATTGTCAATCACCCAATGTTAATAATTGCTCATGTGTGAACTAATTATAATAATCAACGTGACACCACATACATTGCTCCACCACAAATCAAAGAAAATAAATATTACATTCTTTACTGCGGTTAAACAGGTTCGTAAAAATATAGTTATCAGTTACATATAGTGTTTTAATTTCATTAAAGTTATAATAGTTTTAGTATATCGTTGACTAAAAGTGAGATATAAAATGTAAATTAAGTTTTATGTATGCTTTAATTAGGTTTATCGACCCGATTGGCACGGTGGATGGTCTATTGCGCCGGAGGGTATGGGTTCGATCCCCAGGAGTAGAAAATTATTGTGATGAACTTTATAATTTTCTACTGTCTCGGTGTTTATCTATAGTAGATAAAAGTATCTATGTCTTTACTAAAAAGTATGTTTAAGTATATCTAACAGTTATCTAGCTTCCATAGTACATGATTAGATGGCGTAGTGATAAATGCCCCTGAATATTTATTTATTACGCATACTGTTGACATATGTACAACTCTGTAGTTCTTACAAAAGTTAATGAATCTTTGCTTCGATACAAATTTGGATAAATATGACTATAAGCCTTTGTAAGTGTACAAAATGTTTTCTTTATATATTGTTGACAAGTTTAATTGTTCAATCAAGTACCATTTTGAATAAAGTTGTCAATTGTCCACACAATTTTTGGAATTTTTGTAAAGTTTTAGAAAGGAGTTAAATATTAATGTAAAATAATGTATAATATTCCACGTTTAAAGTCCTTTCAAAAGTTTATTGAATATAGAAAGTACTCGCGCATTTTGTAAAAAACCACCAGCCATTATTAAAACAACCGTAATGTGGATCACATGACGTTAAGTGGTCTCAGACCCACGAACATCAGTAATTGCAATTTTGCCACCCGTAAGACATTATAAGAAAAAGCTTTGTAACGGAAACTCTACAATCAGTCAATAAAGTTGAAGAAAAGAAAAGAAAATATATTTATTTGGCAAAATCAAACAAATTAAAACTTAAGGTATCTCTCTATGGCCTTTAAATCTATATCAGATTTTTATACAATGTCAATGTATAAACAAATTAAAAAAGAAAGAATAACGCTTGAAGAGCTTGAGCTTGAAAAAAACATATTTGTAATAGATAGAGCCCATAAGTTCCTAATATTTTTCAATCCGCGATGCACTTACGAGTTTAGTTATATGTTTAGACGCCCTAGTGTCAGCAAGAGATGCGTTCTAGTTTTAAATATAATTAAAGGGACAAATAATAGGGATACATCAATGGAGGGAGGGGAAGCAATGATGACGCCTCTCTATACTTCTTGAGACGTACAGTTTAAAAAACCTCTGAGTTAAACTATTAATCGAGGGAGACTATAGTCATACTTTCGAAGCATCTAGAGCAAAGACAGGCGGAGCAGCTAGTTATTAAGAATTGAGAATGAGATACAGAAAATTATGAATGAATAAGTTTATGAATTTTTTTGCAAAATTTTTAAGTACCTATATTTTTATGATAAAGCAGAAAAAAATGGTTAAAAAAGTGAGTTTGAGCTTGTCTTTGTAACTATTTGATGGATTTGAAATATTTCACATACGCGAGTGAAGCCGCGGGGAACAGCTAGTATTACTTAAAGCAGGGGTTCCCAAACTTTTTCAAACCGCGACGCACTTACGCGTGTAGTTATACGATAAACCAGAAAAAAGTTTTTAAAAAAGTGTATTTGCGCTTGTTTTTGTAACTTTTGTATGGATTACACAACAAATATTACTGACTATTACAGCTAGTTCATTATGCGGGTGAAACCTCGGATCACAGCTAGTATTGCCATAAAGGATACTTTGATGACGTCGCGGGCGGAAGCTACCATATAATAATTTGCTTGTAAAACACGCTAAAGACGTATTGAATAGTTAACAATGCTTCCCCCATGCGGTTGGAAATGCCAACGTTTGTGGTTAGACCACACACGAAGACTTAGAACTTTTAGGTTGAGTGGTTAATGTGTAGCGTTAGAGAGGTCTTAGATTCGATACCTAGAGATTTAAAAAAATGTTTTAATAGACAATCAAAAATAATAAATTTTCACTGTTAATATTGCTTACAAATATGTTATATATGTTCTCTGGCAAACAAATATATATTTTTATAATGTTGCAAAAAATCTGTGGTTGTCACAAAGCACATCCACTAATCTTCCATACAAATTCTGAATCCAATGCTTGCGATATCGATATGTGGACAGTGGACACCCAGCATTAACATACAGTCTAATCAGTACAAATGCCACAGCGACCATCCATCATGGGACTGACCGCGCCTTGAGTTGCTTAACTATTTGATCGCTTACTAAGCGGTGATACTACTTTAGATTACAGTTTTCTTACAATCATGAAAGAAGGAAATAGAAAAGTGAATCTGTATCTTTATTTATAATCAAGAAGATTATTATTGAAATAAAGATATAAAGTAGGACGAATAGATATTTTTTTTTAATTTCATAACTCTATGACGATTCTGTTTATGTAATGAATCCATAACTGTTAATAGATTAAATAAATACTCGGAAACAAGTAATTTTTACATCACACAGTTAAATGCTACAATATATTTGTTGAAACGCTAATGCCACTGTTGAACCAAGGAACTGGTACAAATGTAACATTTAAAATGCACTTAAATTAATTATTTAAAGCTTCAAACTTCCCATGACCTCCCAACTGGAATACTCACTTTAACAAGGGGAGGCGTCGAGTGTAAACAATAGTTAATAGTTTTGAACTTAGGAAGCTAAACACCACTTAAGCTTTTTGAAGGAAATGTTTGGGTAACAGGGCCGAATTGGTATGATTCTAGGGCCCTAATCATTCTTACTTTATCTTGAATAACTTAATATTTTAAATGACCAAGTAGTTTTGTTTGTCTATTCTTCACGCCAAAACCACTGAACCGATTTGAATGAAATTTTGTACAGAGATTATTTGAAACCTTAGATAAGTTTATATTCTGGATATCTCAAAGGAACGCGAGCTATACGCGGGTGAAACTGCGGGACACAGCTAGCATATTTACAAATTGCTACATGGAAGGTAATAAGAAACTGTTTAAGATCAGCTTTTTCATTAAATTATATTTTTAGTCTAATAACAGAGACGAAACTGAAATTACAATTGGATGATATTTAGTACAATAGTTGATTGCCCAAAATAATAAAAAGGGCTTTTATCTTGGTCTATAGTTGCAGCGAAGACTCTACTCCGACGAATTATCGTGGCTGAAAACTAATGTGAACGATTATTTAGTGTGTGTTATTTTTTAAGGAATTACACCTGGATTTGACTAACAAATATTTAATAAATAATATCTATATTTTCAACATTTGGATAATGTAAATAAACACGAAATTAATTTATACGATTATTATATTATACAAGTTACGGCTGTCATAATTATAATTTATGATCTATGAAAGTACATGATAAATTATTTATTAGTGTAATAACTTCAAGATTGTAATGATTTATGGAATAAATCAATGTTCACATTTTTCGTTTAATACATAATTTATATCGCTGTATACATAACTTTATGGTGTAATACTAGCTAAGCTTATTATAAAGAGTATAAGTGAGTAATAATGTTTTCAGTGTTTGTAATAGATAAATTTAAAAACTATGAATATGATTTTAAAGCGGTGTGTATGTTTTATCATATTAACAATATTCACTAGTGTGTATTCAATATTTGCTTCCTCGCTATGCCTGAAGTTAATTTTATTAAGTTAAAAAAATAGTTCCCTCTGCTAGTGCGAGCTTGACCCAATCGTGCAATGCTGTAGGTATAGTAATTGAATTGATACCTTTTCATATCGGTATCATAAACAGCCGTATTTACAGATTAAGCAATGCAAACTTTTGAGGCCCCAAAACGTTACGGGGCCCCAAACTCACCTATTAAAGGGACATGAACGAAAAGGGGCTTCAAGTGCATTGTTTGAAAAACATCTGTCAAGTTCATAATTGCTTCCTCGTTACGCGCGCGGTGCATTTACGAAAACAAACATTTAAAGGTCGTTAGACAGTTAATTTTGTTAACAGATGTGTAAGGAAGTCTCTATAGTTTTATTAATCTTTAATGTGACTCGAGCATAAATTAGGTGAAACTTATTTATTCCACGTAATTTTTTTACAATGGTGTTTATTTTGACTAAAATTTTCACATAATATTTTTATTCAGTTAGAGTTAGAGTTAGTTAAAGTAGAACCGACTTCCTCACTCTACAAAGTAGAAAATAACTTTTATTTTATTTTTGTTGAAATCTATACAAAGTCAGCGCAAAATCTTGCTAAATTGAAAATAGATAAAGGCATTGACTCTGTATAGATTTCAACAAAAATAAAATAAAAGTTATTTTCTACTTTGTACAGTGAGGAAGTCGGTTCTATTTTTTTGCAAAAAGTTATTATTTTTCCCTTTTTAGTGATCTGTGAAGAGTAATCACATTATCTAGTCACAATTCAGATTTAGAGTTTAATGGGTTTATACATCATTAAACCTTAACCGCAGAACTTATTCTGCTGATTCGAAGAGTTCCGTGGGATATCTTCCACATGGATGATCAGACTTGAACCAAATTTCTATGGGACTACACTGACACTCTACTCTTTCGAAAGCAAAAATGATTTTTCAAATCGGTCCACAAACGCCGGGGATATTCTATAATAGGTAACATACATAAAAAAAATATACAGCTGACGAAAATGCGACGTAAACTCTCCTTATATAAAATATGGCCACTTGAATGCACATCGTTTATATCTCAAATCCAATACAAATCCGGGATTAATTAGCCAAATTGCTTGGTCCGGGGCGGTCCCAAATATGGGACTTATAACGAGCTCCATTCGCGGCACAATCGAGGGGCTGATAGCCGCCATCTTTATTTCAATATGGACGTGGCTCTATTGTTATTGTGATTTCTGTGAGGTTTCCATCGCGAAATGTAAATAACTAATTCCTGCTAGCAGAAAATTACAGAAAAATATTTTTTTATTTTCTCTGAACATTAGCTTAGTTATAAGTTACTAGCTGTGCTCTGCGGTTTCATCCGTCTTTTATAGCCCGTTCCCGTGGGATATCCGGGATTAGAAATCACATAGCATTTATTTGATTTTTTCTCTACGCAGAGACATAATGTAGAATTATTTAGGTATTGTATGTATTCGTTAAAACGTATTATTATTTTACTGAATTGGGTGTGTGGAGATATTTAAAAACTTGATATATATATTTTCCTTTTTAAGCTTATACCAAAAATAATAATATATATTGTAAATATTGTTATTTTTGATATTGTATATATTATTATTTTTGGTAAAAGCTTAAAAGAGAGATTTAGTCCCAATTTTTTTCTCCTTTCTGAACGCCCAAAGATTTTGTTGCGTAGCGGAAATATATAGATATTTGTGTACACCTGAAGTTATGAGCCCTTTACTTACTACCTAAATTAACTTCAAACACACACATATCTATAATATTATAAATAGTTTAACAATATCCCATAAAATAGTTAACTGCGTCATATTTAGAGGCGGTGCGCTTTTAACGTTCAAACTTTACTTCCCTTTGTGATCAATTTTTAAATAGGATAAGGTATTTTAATGACTTGCCTTTGCTATTTTGATATAAATACAGGACAAGCTGTTAATTATGGACTCTCCTTAAAGTAAAAAAGTGTAGTATAAGCAAGTATAAGTGTATGCAGGTATGTATTAATTTGTGATGGAAGCGATTTACGTGAAATAAGTATTTTACTTTATAATTAGAGCAATCTAATAAAAGACTTAAGAATAAACGTTGTTTCATTGTTAAAGTACAAAAGAGTATTAAAAATTGTATAATTATAAAGTAGTAATGTATCTTTTTTTCATTGACCGCCTCATTCGTTTTGTGGTTAGCGAATTGAGTGTTACTATCGAAAAATTCTGGGTGCATTCGGTTCGATTCCCAAAAAATGCCTCGGTCAACACACCGAAGACGAATCATACAATACTTGCCCCTGAACAAAAATTGATGAGTGAAACGTATCTAAAAACCGGCCCACAGGCCAACGACTTCTATTTTTGAAATATCATTTTAACAAAAAAATTAATTTAACCCTCATAAACAAAAGGTTTTACAACGTACTATTTACTACATACTAATGTCTCTCGGATTACGATTATGTTTCCTGTTAAACAGTGAATTATTAAACTATTAATCAATTTAGGACGCCATAAAATGCGACGAAACTAAGATCACCAATGACGATCATTTAGTCGACATTAACAAAAAATTATCCAGCCATAATTAAAACAAAAAATACCACACAGATCTACCAACCTCTCGCCACCAAATAAAAGCTCTGAAATCTATTAAAACGGTCATAAAACATGCATTAAAATCGCTGACAGACCCTCCTAATAGTCCTGACAAGGGGCCTTTCATTGACCATAAAAAGACTTTGATTCTCGAGTGTTTACGATAAGCTAAAAGGATTAATTTTAGCCCTTATTATGTTTCGATGGCACCTGTTCACATTCATGGTTTGAAGGATGAGTGCTTGAAATATTGAAGATATTTTTAAAGGTTTTCTAGTGGGTAATGGTTAGATACAAATCAGGCGACGTGAGTTTCCTTCAAATAGCAGAAAAGCAACGTCTTCATCTGGGTTTCCCATTATATAACAAACTTCAGATGACTATTAGTATTACTAGAAAAAGAAGTAATAAAAAATTTAATAATAAGACAATTCATGGATTGAATGAGACTACTGTAACCCACGAAATAAGTAGAGTTGATTGGAACATTTTGCCAATAAAAATAATACAAAATATATATTTTTTATTCTAATAAAAATTTACATTTCTTTAAAACCAGTGCATTTACCTATTTATAAAAAAAGATTTTGCACCTACTTAATCTTTTCATAGCATTGTATTCTTTGTACGTGTTGGTATACTTTTGTACTGTAAGTCAAAGAATATAACACAATAAATATCTAGTACCTAATCTATATTTATTTCATTATTTGGTTCGAGGTCAAACTAAATAATGAAAGGGTGTCCACCAATTCTTGAATTTAATATCATTCAAAGTGCGTTACAAAAAATTACATTTTGTAGTGACAAAATGTAGTCCTATTATATCCACAATAACCTGCTGCGAGGAATGTCTTTACCATAGAAATCCATCACATAACGGCATCAAAGCAGTGTCAAAACAGTAATCGCATTGAAGTGAGCCGATGGAGCGTGACGAAAGCATTGTGCAAGCCGGGCGCCGGCGCCGCACAATCCCTGGTAATGCAAAAACTTAGTTTAACCGACTTTCAAGAAAGGAGGAGAAAACAATTCCCCTAGTAATGTGCAAAAAGCTAGTTTAACCGACTTTCAAAAAAGAAGGAGGTTATCAGTTCGACCGTATGTTTTATGTATGTTACCGCATATCTCCGGCGCTTATGGCCCGATTTGGAAAATTATATCATCCATGTGGAAGATATCCCAGGGAACTCCTCAGAAATAAACAGAATAAGCTCTGCGGTTAAGTTTTAATGATGTATATACCAACTGAATTGTGACACAGTAATTTATCACCGAATGTTACAGTATCTTATGTTTAATCGTATGCAAGAAAATAATACATTTGCATCACATATTAGGCGTTAAAAAGACGATTAGCAGGGCCGGCGCTTTGAAGTCAAGTTAAAATTTCTATTTATTTATCTTTTACTTTCATTCTACGCAAGAAATTAATTTGTTTTTCTTTTTCTTTCTTTCTCTCTTTCCAGTCCAAATTAACCCAAAATGGGTAAAGAACTCTTAAATTATTATTGCTAATGGTTATTAGGTTCAAACGATAATAATTGTAACACAAAATTAGAAGCATTGGGACCCTTATAGACACATATTTCTCTACTAGAATATGCTACAACAACACAATTTTAATATTTGAAACCAAAAGGACGATTAACAAACTTGAAAAATTAAATATTTATCCTAACGTATGTGTCTTTAAAGTGTCCCCCATATAATACGGATAAATTTATTTTCCATAATTCCTCAAATTATACCCCATTTTACGCTTACTAACTTTAGAAACTTGCTAACACGCAAGCCTTAAGGACATTACGACCCCCGCCGCGTGACGCATGCGCAGTGAACGGGGCACTCCATTAATTTATGGCACCTTTGAGCTTCCCGACAATAGCCGTGACAAACGCGGGTAAATGGAATAGCTATTTAATTTGCTGAGGTATTCTAGCTTTGGTCGCCTTTTGATGGTTTGTGTGTGAGTCACTTTTCGCGTTGTACCTTTGTTCATAGAAAATTTAATCATTGCACGGGATTTTTTTAAAACAGTTGTATTTGAGTGTAAATCTACACTAATTTTATAAAGAGGGAAACTTTCTTTGTTTGTAATTAATAGGCTCAAAAACTAGTGGACCGATTTTAAAAATTCTTTCACCATTCGAAAGCTACATTATCCACGAGTAAAATAGGCTATATTTTATAGGCGATATAACATTACGCTACGGGAGCGAAGCCGCACGGATCAGCTAGTAATATAACTGACCACTTTCCTCTGTTTCATTTACAATCTTTATAAATCGCGTGCCGCAAATACCATCATCAAATGAGATTTAGATATAGTGAACAAGAATTGTTATAAAATATTTTATGAACAACATTGTAATATTTTATTTGACATTCATTTTTACTTTTTAATTTTTTTTTAATTAATTTTTTATCCTCCCTTATTTACATAGCCACATTTCTTATCAATCTAAGCTAATTCACTCAAAAAAGTGAACAATAATTCTTATAGAATGTTTTATGAACAACATCATAATATTTTATTTGACATTCATTTTTACTTTTTCTCTTTTTTTAATTAATTTTTTAACCTCGTTTATTGATAAAGCCACATTTCTTATAAAATCCAAGCTTATTTACTCAAAAAAAGTGAATAATAATTCTTATAAAATATTCTATGAACAACATTATAATATTTTAATTGACATTAATTTTTACTTTTGTTTTGTTTTTTTAATTTTTTTCCTCCTTTATTTATATAGAAAATCCTAAGACATGTGGCAATATAAAGTTAATATTTATTTACTCAAAAAAGCACCGTTTACTGAAAAACCCGTCAACTCGTCAGAAAACCCTTGTTAGCGCTTTCTAAGAGCGTTGCGACAAAAACATCGGAATTACAAGGACGGCCATCTTTGGAGGGGCTAATGAGACATCTCCCACGCCGGTTATGGCACGCTACTGTACTGGGCCATTGATTGAAAAAATATATTCCTTTTATCAAAACGTGGTATCGTTTAATATTTACCGTGAGTGTACAAAACATTTACATTTTGTTGCCTTTAACCAATTTGTGTCAGAGAAACAAATTATTTTGATTTGATTAGATTTTTAGGAAATAAAATATGTCACCGTAAATGTTTTTTAACGGATTTATTTAACCCGTAGTTTAAAAACGTAATTGGTTGATACAAAAATATTTATTTCTTTACTCTTTATTGTAAAGAATTACGGAAAAAAGATGACTTATAGTCAGAAGACGGCCATGGGCCTGCCTCTTGAAGGCAAAATATGATATGAATAAAACAAAATTGGAAGCAGCTACTTATTAATTATTTAAATATTTCTATTTCGACCCCATTTTGACAATATCTCTTTCGGTCCCAATTGATTAAATAATAAAATGTATTATATAAACATACAGTCTTCAACATATTTTAAGCCACTAATAGTTTAAAATATTTTAGTGTTCACGATAGATTTGAACCTAGGTTGGATAAACAATGGCTACATTTTGAGTAAACAATTGGTTCTTTAACCCAAAGTTTATTAACCGTTAATAAAAATAAATTCCGCAATTAGACACTCTAAATTAATTTTTTGTTTAAAATAGATTTCAAACATACTTCACAAGTTCTTTGTTTAGACAAAATGTGAAGATAGATAGCATGTTTATTCTTATATTCGCCTGTTGGTTGTATGTTGTATGTTTTGTATTCAAAAATCATAAAAGTGTGGGAGCCGTGCATTGCACCATTGGGCCAAGCTCGCACCGGTGTAAGCACCACTCCCCCAGCAGAAGACCGGCGTGAAATAGTATTGTACTGTATTTCGTACGGTGAGCGGGTTCCCGGAGGCCTATATTCCCGTCCCATTCCTCCTCGTTAAGTTCGGCGATCAAGGTCCAAAGTCGGATTGTTATCCCAAAACTATTCTCCCAGTGCCTACTTACACAATAGTATATTTCGTTAGTATTGATGGGCTCAAAGACTTTCAATTGTACCACATATGGTCGCTCGTTATATGTGCCATATAAGGGTCTGAATGTCTGGTATATCAATGATGTCTTTGATTTTGTTTTTGTGAATAGAAATGCATTTCCCTAAAAATAACATTATGTTCGATAAAAATCGTTCCATCGTAATTCTATCTTTGAGAGAAAGTATAAATAGACATTTTCCTATAAAAATGCCTTTGTATTAAATTTAAACACGTTTATTTAATATTCCTGGATGGATATCCTACTACTATCATAAAGGCGAAAGTTTGTAAGTATGGATGTATGGATGTATGGATGTATGGATGTTTGGATGTTTGTTACTCTTTCACGCAAAAACTACTGCACCGATTATGATGAAACTTGGTATACATACAGGTAAGGGTTCAGAATAACATATAGGCTACTTTTAATCCCGGAGTTGCCACGGGATCAGACGTTACGCGGGTGAAACCGCGGGGTGCGGCTAGTGAAAAAATATTGTAAAACTACGTAGCGGCGGGACACAGCTAGTTACACATTAAAAATATCTTATATGTTATTAAGTCATTTCTTTTCAAGCTTCTCAAACAATACACAAATCATTTAAAATAATGAAGAAGCGGCAAATGTTGTTTGGTGTGTAATTACACCGTCAGAGCCTTAACATGATTTTGAGTGATGATGCTACGGTTTAAGACGTGTTAGCTTCTTAATTTCTACTGAGGAATTTACAGGAGTGCCTCAATTTTGTATGGTATTACTTTGATCAATATTCGTCTGTTATTAAGCAGATCATAAATAAAGATGTAAGGGACTCTGACGCTCGCCTTAGCCTATAAGATCGAAGTTATTCATAATATTGAAGACCCATTGGAGCAGTGGATTTGTCAATGGTCTACGGCGCCGAAGGGTGTGGATTCGATACCTACGAGTAAAAATTTATGATGTGATTTTTGTAATTTTCTACTGTCTATCTATAGTATGTATGTATTTACGAAAACAAAGTATGTTTAAGTATGTCTATCAGTTATCTAGTTTCCATAGTACAAACTTTGCCTAGTTTGGGACTAGATGTGTTAAATGTCCCAAAATATTTATTCATTTACATGTAGTCTGTAGTGATTACAAACAAGTATCACTTAATCCCAAAGGGATCGACATGTCTTGACATGTTTTTAATCTGTACCCTCGACGCGTGGGAACCGACTAATCGTTGATCAGACCGAAGTTAGTACATGATTGATACCCTCATGAATATTAGTCGAGTTGAAACATGTGTTCTTCAATTTACGTGTCAATTGAGACTTTTTATGTACGTTGAACTGTTTCAGAGCTTTCACTATGGGTAATTTTATATGGAAAAAATTGGATCAAAGTTATTTTGATGTGGTTGATACTTGTATTGGGTAAGTAACAAACCGATTTCATAGATCATTGGCGTGAATTAGTTACTTGAGCTTTTTTATGGGATAAATGGGGATCCCAGAGCATAACATTTAATATTTTTTATATATAATATCTTAAATTAATCTACATTCACCATGTAGATTTAACTTATATGGACTTTGAATGTCTGAAAGTTGAAATTTCAAACAAAACTTTAAAAGATGCATATCTCTAAAACTATGAATTTTCGTTGAAAATAAACGTGACTTAATATACAGTATTTTAAGCCCTTTAAAACGCCCTGTAAGGCATACGACAATTTACTAATAGCCCTGTATATATTTTTCCTGAAGTTATCGAAGTATTAATTAAACTAATAAATGCTTATGTATATATGTTTAAGTATGTTCAATTATCTAGTTTCTATTGTACACGTTTTTCAAGGGATACTTCTTAGTTTTGGACTACGCCATCTAGTCCAAAACTAAGAAGTGTCCCACAATATTTAATTATGTGCAAAATATATCCAATCTTCTCCAGCACAAAGATTAGATTAAATTTTATGCATTCTTCGTCCGAAGTATGTAAATGTAATTTTGGTTAAAGCAATAATAACGATAACAACAATAACGTATTTGTTCTATTTACATATTATAAAAGAAATAACAAAACATTTTTACATCAAAATTGAATGCATATTAGATGATGTTCAAATCCTTTTATTTGTAAGTAAACCAAGCAGAAATGATGTGTCGTTCACTAAATCAAATACTTGTCAAGTCATAAAGTGGTGGAAACTCTCGCATTTGCAAGTTAATAGAAATTTAAATTTATTTACACGTTATTATAGAATTTACTGCTTGAGGTTGAGCGGTAAATTGGATGAAAATGTCATGTAAGTAACCGTTGTATTATAGTTTATGTAAAGTTATTATGTATGTTTTGTTGGAATAACTATTTTATTCTAAAGTGCAGTAAAGCACGTGTCGCCTTCGGTCCTGCGCCTGATCTCTCTCCGGTCGTGTCGATCTGCCGTCCCATCGGGTTATGAGAGTCAAGGAATAGAGAGTGCACCTGTGTTTGTGTACACTTGTGCACTATAATACCTATCTCCTGCGTAGCTGACTACTAGAGAGTAGTGTGTGGTTAGTGGTGTAGTGAGTGGCCACTCTCAACAGAGGAAGAGAGTGGAAATCGGTAAGAGGAGCTATTATTATATTACTAATATTTAACTTTTCAAAAAATTTTTCTACATTACACTTCAAAATTTAGGGGATAATTGGGTTAATTTTAGTTGCAAAATTTCTTCCAACTTAAAAGCGTATACAAAAAGGTTAATGCTCATTTTATCTTCTTTCTTTTAGAAATTTGGTTCATTAAAGAAGTTCCCATTCCCTTCCTCATCATAAGGAACCGCGTAATATTTACGTAACAAGAGAAAACCCGCTTGGAATAACTCGAAATCCAAGAAAACAGTCCCCATTAAAAACGAACATTACGAGAATCTGTGCATTCATTAAAATATCTTAAAGTAAATTCATCATTCCTCTGTGTTTCATTAAAGTAG
>LQNK01000233.1:0-11677 GCA_001586405.1 Phoebis sennae
CATCAAGAAACAGACATCAGAACATCTTCAGAATCTGTGAATACAGTTGAAATTTAAAGTAGTCTGCATTTAACCGAAAATTCAGTCAAATAATTAATAGATACTAGTTTAAATTGGTCTCATCCGTCTGTGTCGCAGAAAGAAACTAATTGTCTTAGGGAAAGGCTATAGGCGGGAATATAGGCTTAGTCAACCACCTGATGCACCAATATCGTTTCCTTAAAAGGCTCCATTTCAGACGCAATGTCGTTAATAAAGGTATTCATCTTATCAATTTCAATTCCTTCGATAACATGTACTTTTGCACCAGAATCTATATCGCCAGCGACAGCTGCAAACCCATTCAAGTTAATTATACCACCTCCAGCATCAATAACTTGGTCTGCGGTTCATTTGCAAGTGGCCCCTATATCAACTGGTGCTCCCATACCATGGCCAGCCCCATGAAAGTCCCATGTATATCAAATCAAATTAGAGTACATGTCTTCGAGTTTACAGGCTAATACATAAAATATCGCATATTGATGATAGTGCTGCCAGCACAGATTTTAGATGGGCCCAACAAATAACTTAGTGCAGTGGAAAGTAATAGACTTTTTTGTAAGCGATGACTTCCCCCGGTAATTTGTTTGTTGGCGCCATGTTTATTTAAACTGAAATAATAAAAAAGAAATGCTTAACACACTGTAAAGGTGAAGAGAAACATGATCTAAAATGAAAATAATCAATACCCTGGACACACGTCAGTCCTTTGGCGTGATATTTGGCAGAGGACTGACGCCAGCGGATTGATGAAAACGGCATGAATTTGATGTTACAATTACAGTTAATGTTTTTTTTTCGTATATTAGAATATTCACAAGAAACATTTTAAGAAAACTAACTGAACTATATAAAAATCAAAATAAATATTTGATTTATATGGAAATAATGACTCACCACAGTACTGATTTTTTGACTGGATCGGAACCAGTCTCCAACATGAGCGACGCGCTAGCACTGTCGCTGTGATGGCGACGGCCAAATCGCGCCATCAGCAGCTAACATTGCTACCGACATGTTAATGTTAACAAGAGTTTGCCTACGTATCCATGTTTTTAGGCGCGAATTTCATATTTAAAAAATACACAGAGGACTGACGAATAAAACTAAACACAAAGTTGCTTATTATTTTTTTAAATAATGTAGAGATTATTCCATTATTTATAACATGATATATGTTTTAACATATATTACAGTTTGTTATGCAAAATATATTTTTTATAAAATAATGGTAGTTTTTTATGTACAGTCGTTTGATTGAGTGTTTTTGGGCTTGTGACAGGCCAAAGGACTGATGTTTCGAGGATATATTATATGTTTTTTATAAGTTCTGTTTAAATTAAATAACTGAAAATGACTGACCAATTAAAAGAGATTTCATACGTTAAAATTAAAATAAAAAAATCCAGACAATACAATATAATTTCATATTTATTGACTGGTGACAGCGAGTTACCCAACTTTTGTAGAATCAATAAAGTTGCAATTCGAAATCTGTGAACAGAGGACACGAATTTGTTTGCAAAAAACTATTCTAATACCCATTTTTTCGTCGTAACCATAAATCAAAAATTAATCTATCACTGTATAAACAACTAGCTGTTCCGCGCGGCTTCGCTTCCAAAGCATATGTTTTGTAGCCTATACATACAAAATATTAAAAACTGGAATTTAAACCTATTCCGTTAAAAACATTAAGATTAACCTCATTTTAATGCACCATAATTTATAAAGATAAGCCAGAGTTGTTCGTTTCAATTGTTATATCAATGCTGCACGAAAGGGTTAGAGAACGATCTACCTGCCTTAATACTTCATTATCTTTTCCGCAATCTAAACCTCTTCCTAGTGTCTTTTTACTTCGAGCTATGGAAATATTCTTCAAAAGAGAAGACGTATAATTGTAATAATATCACCATCAAAAAAATCGGAATATAGTAACCTTATCTAAATCAGTGTTTGGAAGGTTCTTATGGTTAGGGCGTAATGCTCGGTTTTTTTATGTTATAGCAGGCAAGCGGGGCATGCGGTTCATCTCATGTTAAGTGACTGACCGCAGCCCGTGAACATCTTCAACATCAGAATATCGATGCCTTGTCGGCTTGAAAGAAGGGGAGGGGATAAGGACAGGATTAATAATAGGAAGTTCGGAGAGCAGCAGGACAGGACAGGAGAGGAATGGGATGGGAATACAGGCCTCCGGGCCTATAAAACAAGTCGTTTTACTTACGGACAATATCCTACTAGGTGTAGGTCTAATGCTATAATAAACGTGGCGTCAACATAACTACCAAAACTTGGTCCCGATTGGTTGATTATAACCGCTCGTTAATAAAAACAATTCGTATCTGTTTTACTACGATGTTCTGTTCTGTTCTTTGTTTATAGGAATCTGATCTAAGCAAATCAACTAGCAAGTAACTTATTGAAATTTTATTATTTATTGATATACTTAACACTGATGTTTGTTATGTGTTAACCTTTTGAAGTAGGTACCTACTTTATGGTTGAAGCACATTGAATATTTTATAAGTTACAAACTCTTACTTAACAATAACTGTCGAGGTATTCTCAGATGTTACAAGAGCAGTCTCAAGGTGTATTAAAGATAAAAAAAAATGTTTTTTGCCAACTCCGTGGGTGTTCATTGTACTTCACTGGCAGACTGTCCGTGATTAAATCAGAAAAGCCGATTTTGACCTACTTTCCAGCATCTGTTGAAATCGAAAGTTTGTGCACACTATCATAGCAATGAAATAATTCGAAAATTTAATAAGCACTAGCTCCTGCCCGCGGCTTCGCCTAACTTCATCTTCTATTCTAAATTTCGAAATGTTGCTTTGAACTTAAATATTCTTAAAATACAATGGCATAACTTTTTCTTTACTTTTATTAATTATCATACTAACTTTAACATTGACATACTAATACTTCTAAATTATTTATGTTAAAGAATAGTCCACAATTAATTATCTTAATTTCTTAAATTTAAGTGTTTGAATTCTAAAAAACGTCGATGTTTTTTTCACAAAGTAACCTTATTAAGTAATGGAATCTTCAAAAACAAATTCAATGACTTCAATCTGAAACGAAACCCCAAGCATTAATAAAATTGACTTTTTAGCAAAGTGAAGACATAGAGCCGCTTATAAATATATTTTCAGTCTCTTACAGTAAGATGAAACAAATTAAAATTACTTTAATTATTTTTCCTTGTTATTTAATTCCTTTTTGATCTAGTGGTGATTGGCTACCAATGTTCCTTGATCGAAACAATAATTTATTTATTTGATAGTTTATAGTATAAAGTGTTTACATACTAAAAGAAAATTTCCAAGACTTATTCCTAGGTTTTTCATTAAAATAGGTGATTTTCTAGGTCCGAGTTAGGACGTAATATTTTTTGTTTACTAATTTGTCATCATACAGTATGCAAAGAATACGCAACTTTACTACAGATATATAGCATGTAGATGATAACATTAAATTGTCATCATTAATACTAGTGGCTCGATCCGAGCTAGACCTCGCGTTGTAATGAATAAATCAAGACCTTTCATTTGATACCATGCTCGGCTATATTCATATGAAAATCGCTTATTAGTTCCCCTATCTTCGTTTTGTACTGAACATTTTACACTATGTAAACTATACCACACTCCATATATTCTCGAACAAACTACCTATTTCCTTCATCTTCGAACTGTACATTTTTATCTAAACTTTTTGCCTATGAAAATTAATCCAGATCGGATAAGCAATACTCAAGTTATCGCCGGACAAAGTTTTTCATACTTACATACAAATATACAATCTCTCGGCCATCTCGACTCTTAAAACTCGCTTAGCTCGGTTAATTAATATAACATTACAGTAGACGTCAAATAAAACATCATAATTATTTCATAGCAAGGTTAGTATTCTAGCAGCTAGTCGTTGTTGGAAATAAATTTAATTTAGATAGATGTACCCTAACTCCTTTCGCAAACGTGCCTTGAATGTTTCTTACGGGTATTAGAAGTTGTATATAATATATTAAAGTATTTTTTAACATCGTAGGATAAAAAGCATAAAAATATAGTATTAGCTACTTGATTTTTTTATTATTATTTGTTAATTTAAGTAAAATTGCAAAAATAAGGCGTTTTCTCGACCTTGACCTATGACTTAAATTTGTAAAAAGTTATTCCAATTACTTGTACTATCGATCGTTGAAATAATACAGGGTATTTACTTTTTTTTCAAATCAACGGGCTAGAAATCATTTTGCTACAGAAGGAAAGCCACGTGGATCAGCCAGTAGGATGTATTTTGTGTGTAGGAGACAATTTCTGATCTGATTTTAAAAGTAATTCCACGTGGAGCTCGATTAAGACTATTTATTTTTGTTTTATTTTGAATAAGATTATCCGAAAACATCGATAAAATAAATAATCAGGGCAACAGTAATTTATTGGCGCTACCAGGGACATCAAAGCAAGTACCAATTTAAAGGAAAAACATTAAAACAAAAAAAAATCTTAATAATATGCTCAGAGAACGTCGTACGTGTTAAACCAAACCAAGCTTAACTTTTTAATGATTTTAAACACATGTATGTTTGGCAATCGGTTGTAAGTAATGTTATATTAAGGACAAGATTCTCTGAGTGACTTTGCTTCCGTCATTATGTTATAATATAACTTATTTACTTCTAAGTTACATGGTCTATCTCACCCAAAAGATTTCAATTATTCAAGTTTTCAACTCACTGAGATTAATTGAATTATACTCTAAAATGTAGACATTGGTAGTTTTAAAGATTTTTAGTAACCGTTGTTGATATAAAAAATGGGAAAAGTAACTAACGTCACATAAACTTTCTCAATTAAATATGATTATTAGAAATCTAATTGCATCTTATCACCGCTCACCAGATTATTGAAAATATTTGGAATCAATTTTGATTCAATTAATTTTTTATTCATTAAATCATTCGTTTCTACACGAAGCTGTATGAATCTGATGGCAAAAGTAGCCTTAATTTCTTTATGAAAGTAAATATCAATTAAGTCGTACCGTAGTCGTCAAATTCACTTCTCTGAACAAACATATCATTGCTTTTCACGAAAAGTATACAGTACTTTATAAGCAAAAACATTTTCGATAAGTATCATTGAGTCGAATAAATAAAGAAAAAAGACAACATGCATTCACTCATCTATCTTCTATTATGTAAATGATAAAATATTTTCATAATAAACTATTGCTGTGTTTCGTGTTCCATTTCTGATCCAGAATTATTTGGATCATTCGTGTTTTATGATAAAAATTAACATTCGTTAGGAGAATCAGATTTCCGAGTACTATTCACCTCAAATATTTGTATAGAATGTAAAAAATGATGCGGTAAAACAGTAATTATTTCGTTAGTTCAAGGTTGCTTTAATCTATTCGACTCTCGAGTACTCAGTTTACCTACATAATTTATGCTATACTAATTTTACTTTAGAATAATTGTGTTCTTGTATCTGAGTATATGGGACTGATTTGATTATGATTGATTGTATATTGTAAGCTCTAACACTATGCTACGGGAGCGAGCCGCGCGGTATAGCTAGTGTTAAATAATTTTGATAATGAGATTAAATTTTTTTACATACTTAATACGTAATTTCAAAATTTGCAAAACACGGATAACGTCTTACACAACTAAAAAGTTAAGAAGTTATAGAATTATTATTTTTTTCATTGTATTAATTTTGCGTAATATCAACTTACACAGGAAAATCTTAGATTAATTGTATTTTTAGTTATCTTTTTATTAGACATGAACATAAAAAATATTAAATTATTAATTTATAATGTTTTTTTCATAACTGTTTAACTATTATTCAACTACACGTGATTCCAGTAAAACATTTTGAAATCATGAATCAATGAATGAACTCTTTATTATGTGTAGAAACTTTTACTATCATTAATAAATAATCAGTGCATAAAACTAATCAAAATTAAATTATACTAGAAAGCGTTTTTTAAAATGCTCTTGCTTAAACATTGCATTGTGCGGAAATGCTGAATTTGTTGATTTATTGAGTACAGAGAACAAGATAAATTGTTCCTACATCCGGTGCTGGCGGCTAAGCTTTTTTCGTCCTCGCGAATTTATCCTAGTCTTGAGACGGGAATTTAGGTTCGACTCAAGATGATTTGATGCTTCATAAGACATATTATTTTGGGGAATAAAGGAACTAGCTTTTGTATAAACTACAAATTGAGCGTAGTTGTTGTGAAAAACAATAAGTATTTTATTTCAACTTGCATTTCACATTAAGATAACCGAGTATCTATTATATTTTATCCCTGTTAAGGTAAGGTAAGATATGTTAATTGATTCGAAAAAATAACTTGAAGAAGGTTTAAGTGAGGGACAAAAACAGTATGAAACACATGACAGTGTAAAATATTTTTTTTATTAATTTCATAAACGTCCATTCGAATTAGGTACCATGGTGTGTTTTTATAAGCATTAGCTTCCAGCTTTTCTCACCACAACAATACAATAATTATTTATAATATCTTGAGTAGTAATTGCTATAAACAAAAGGTAAGGGAAACATTTTTGACAGATATATTCGGTTTTACTGGATAAATTTTGATGAAATAAAAATACATTTTTTTCTTGTTATAATCCCCTGTTCGTAAATAGAGTCAAAAACAATAAAAACTTTTAAGGCTTTTAACCCACGGGAACCACTTCATTCTTAGGGATAAATTATTTAAAAAATGTAGAAAAATGTTGATGTCGTTCTATTCTAACAAACTCCCATTTCATCAGAGCATCGCATTGTTTTGCGTTATTTAAAAAAAAAGTGTAACACAACATAAACAAACTCTCAATTATCACAATTTGATTAAAACTTAAAGCGATATCCGTTAAAAAGCATTGTCCGAAGTTGTAACAAAAACCGTTATAAGTGAGTAAATGAAATAAGGGACTAAACAAACCTTACACAGCAGGCCAATTTGAGTGACAACCGTAAAAATTGGAGCTCAATTTATTCTACCGTAAATGTGTTACGTACAAACTTGCTATGTGCACTTGAAATTCACGGGCCATGCTTTTGGGAGCATTATCCAAATATTTAAATATTAAAAATGTTTTATTCCAACGCCGACATTCATGGATGCAATATGGTTAACCAATCTGGTTGCAGTATCAGTTTTAGTTAACCGGTATCATGTATCGAGTTTTAATTAATTCATTCAAACAAGATAAAATTTCAGAAAACCCGAAAATTACGTTTGTTACTTCATAAAAATATCGTGTCTGCGTTATTTTAATTTTAATAAAAATACCATATTCATGTAATATTTAATCTCTCACGAACATTTAAAGAAATACCACAAAGTAGAAACGTCTTTGACGCAGTTGAATTTAAATCTTCCACCATTTAGTTATTCGAATCAGACGACGAAAAACGTTTAGAAGATAAAATTAAACTTTGAAATATAACCTTTGAAATCGCTAGAGGTCGATGGAAATGCAATAAAATGTCGACCAAAAAGCAGTCTCTACTCAGTTCAGCCAGATCTTTGCAAATAGGATTAAGGAAATTTTATTACGTTTATCTGAACCGTGCGGAGTTATTTGAAGCTTATAATCGAACTATTTGTTTGATGATCTGTACCTACAAAGGTCGAGAGTCTATTGTCTGCAACTAAACTCAATTTAGTGACGAGGCACTCGATGGTTACTCACGACATGTCCATAAAGCACACAAAGTAATTAGTGGCTTATACAACAAAACTAAATGAAATTGAGGACCAGGATGATTCCAGAGTAGGAATATGGATCCCCTTTTATACGAATAACGATTTTAAGAACAATTTTTTCATACCATAGAGACCCAATCCTTGCTACTATGTTTAACTCTCACGATATTTTCCTTTTTGTCCATTTCTCTAAATAGTAGCTTTTTATAACACCTTATAAGTAAGAGCGGCATCCTCGAATTGTATTTTTAACCATAGCCTATCTTTTAAAAAATTAACTATTAATAGGAAGTTAACTATGCAATGTAACTACAACCGTGGACTGAACATGAGTTATCCATCAAAGTAACTAACTGTTTTCATCAATCAATTACACATTAGTACTGCTGCCAACTGGAGTCTCATCACCATGTCATTACATTTTCAATACATCAGTAAATTCATATACATATTATTAACCTATACTTATAATCGCTTTATATCTCGAAATCTAATTAGAGTATTCGTAAAAGTTTCGTGAGTTCTCATAAAAATCAGCAAATCTGTATTTTGAAAATAATCAAAATGTGAATTTATCGTAGGAACAAATTAATAAAAGTTATTAATATCACATCGCAATTTTAAAATTCAAATATCTGCTTGTTAATATTTCACTGTTCGAAATTGGATAAGTGCTGATCTAGAAATCTCCAATGAAATATTTTTCCTGTGCATTCATGTGTAATATTTTAATTTCTATAGATTGACCTAAAATCAAGTGGAGCGTTAATATTCATCTCAAACCTAAGCTTTCACCTAGTCAGCGCCAGTTTCTATGATTCAACATAAAGTCGTCGATAAGAATTTTATTTTTAAAATTTCGGTTTTATTTTCGTTCAAATTAGAATTTTAGTTTAAAAATCTATTGTGGAATTTATTACGTTACTGTTTGAATTATATTACGTTATAACGTTCCGAAATTGTTATAAAAAACGACAATTAATGTTATCAAAGAACCATTAACTTCTTTCCAAAATTTAAGCCTCATGCGATACATTACATTGATATTGATAATAGCATTTATTTTAGTTCTCATAGAATATTTACAATAATATTATTTCAGCAGTATATTTTAGAGTAATCTCTCTATTTGTAGTCGAACTAATATACCATTAATGTATCGTAAATATACAAAAAGTATAAATAGGTAACAATTTTAACTATACCGTTTATTTACAGGTCGTCGTCGAGGTCAACAAGACTAATTCGTTACTCTCAGAAAAGCTATAACAAGTAAGTAGAAATATTCCATTATAAGTCCATTACTTGAGAAACTTTCGGCAAGTGTATTTATTCATGTGGATTTCTTCAATTCCGTAGGTTTCGGATATCTCAACAAAAAATAGTATTCTTAGAACATCAAATAGACGGTAAATATTTACTAAAAATGAACACAAATAAATTATCACGTGAAGATTCCAGGAATTATGTACTGTCGTATGATAACTGCACTGCGTATACTGATAAGCTCTTACAACCAAGTTCACAAATGCATTTGAACCCGTAATTTTCGCCCAAAAGACGACAGTCAAATGTCAGCAGCAGATTATAGTTCCCAAGCATGGCTAAAGCGACTCGTATTAGTATAATTGCGTTCAAGTTTAGCGAATGTGGTGTCATTTGCTAATAACACACTATCTCATCTGGATGCGGAACTAAGACGAGCTGGTAACTAGGCAATAAATGACAATGGCCGTTTGTCGCAGTCAGAGCTATGGCGTCTGTGCAAACATTAATCACTAGACAAGATCGTGTGCTCTCTAATGGGTCTGCAGTGTCCTTAGAGTACCTCCCAAACCGTTTAATCTTCAACGATTTTTGTCGTGATCTCCTCTCTTTGCAATTACAATTTTATAGAAAAGCAAAATTGTTGTCTTTATAACCGGCTTTCAAAAAAGGGAAGTTCTCAATTCGTGCATTTTTATGTATGTTAATACCCACCATATATGGACTGTTCGAAAGTGTAGAGTGTTTGTGTGGACCCATAAAAATTTGGTTAAAGTCTGATCATTCACGTGGAAGATATTCCAGGGAACTTCCTAAACCTTCACAGGTAACTAAAACTCTAAAAATAAAAACATTTTTGCCAAAATATGAGTCGGCTTCCTCTCACTAAAAAGTTAAAAATAATTTGTATTTCATTTTTTAAATCTATTCAAAGGAAGTCGGTTCTATTTTTTAATAAAAAGATATTATGTTACATACGTTCTGAATTATTGATGAAAACATATTTGAATAAATGGATACATAAAAATAGTGCATATTCTATAGAGGTTAGATAATTTTAGAATTAAAATAAGTTTTTTTTTTATGCCGTAAATAAAACCGTTACAATTGATAATAATAACTACATATTTACATATATAAACAAACCATAATCATTTTGAATACAGTAAAAATCAAGATAAAGATGTTATTAAAGTTTGCGAAAACTTATATCGTGGCTACGTATAAACGACGATTTTAGTATGAAAATTACCGGCTTATAGCTTGCCCATATATTCCAACCGATTAGATCGATAAGCCGTCTTAGAAAGTTAAATTGAATGGGTTAGGGCTTTGCCTGCATTGAAGTAACGAAATACAATATTGCATACGAGTAAATAGTAAGAGACGCCTATGTTGTAAAATATTAAAAATAAGGAAATATTTATAACATATGATATCCTTATCTTTACTTCCTTATTATAAATGCAAAAGTAAAAATGTTGTTCCGTCTGTCTGTTTCTTCTTCACAGCTAATTGCATAGAGAGTTGACAAAAAGCACGGTATCTTTAGATATTTTTAACGGTACCTATAGAAGGATGTAAGAATACTTTAATTTATGAAATATGTAAAAATAAAATGCAGGAAAATAAACGTACCTGGGCGAAAAAAGAACAAATAAATTGTGTCCTTTATTTTTTACACACAAACATACGGGTATTATCACAGAGATTAAGTCTACGAGTATCTTTGTGAATGAAAATTTCAATTACCTTTTTCCTTAATAGCGCCATCGTCATTAGGAAAAAGAACAAAGTAATTAATTAAAATGGTATCAACACAAATCCTCCTTAGTTAGATACTTATAATTAAACCGAAAATAATTCCTATTATCAGCATTGGACCTTAAAACTTCCGAGATTGTATTTTGTAATTCGTTGTCCATATAGGTAAACAAGTCGTTTCAGGAACTATTTGCCAGCGGATTATAGAGTCTATTTCAATTTATCAGGGTCTAGTTTTACAAAATTAATTATTCAGTACTACGGGCTACGTGTCGGATTAGTATCTGTGGAATTAAGTTTAACTAGTGTACTATCATGCCAGCAGAGCCAATTCGCCTCCGGCAAATAATATAATACTACTTAGCCTACGGTAACTTACCGAAATCTAAAAATGATGAGGCTCATTAAATGAACCATAAATACTAGTGGCTCAGCTTGAGCAAGACCTCGTGTTGTAATGTTGAAATCAAGACACATACAAACATATAATCACCCGGCCATCTCGACTCTGAGACCTCGCTTTGATTGGTCAGTTATATCCTGTATCCTATTATTATTAGATACTATTAGGTAAATGCGTTTAGTATTTATTACGTTATACGTATATATGGAGATAAAATTATAAAATATTTAAATAATACAAAACTAATAATGTAAATACAAATTGTAAATATCAAATACATTTTAAGAATGTTTTCGCTTATATTATTTTTTTTTATGCATTCCCATTACAGTCAAACCTGGATAAGCGAGAGTTGAAGGGACCACCATTTTATTCTCGCTTATAGAGGTTTCTCACTAACCCGAGTTTCTCACTAATGCAGGTTCATGGTTAGTTTTTCTCTCT
>LQNK01000233.1:32474-46798 GCA_001586405.1 Phoebis sennae
AAAATTCTAACAACAGAACTTTATTCATTTCAGATTACTTCAAAACAACTTCAAGAGAGGTTTATCAACCACTAGAAGAATGGCAGAATCGAACAAACCGCATTCAACAGTGGACCAAGGAGACGTACAGAGGCACAGTAATTTAATGAAAGAATGGTGGGATGTAAATGGAAGATTAAGAGCATTACATAGTTTCAATTTGATCAGGTACAAATTTAAACCAACTTATTATTTTACTGTGTCCATCTAAAATTGCAAATGCCATCTGTCTATAAACTGCATCCTTGATCATTAAACAATATTAAATAGAAATCAGTAGTGATCATTGATCTTTAAAATAAGTTTGACTGATTTTAATTTAAATGGCACAACAAGTATACCTATCTTATCCATATCTATTGTTAATAAGATGGATAAATAAGAACATGGGCTTTTGACATAGCAAACCTAAGTCTAAAGGATACATTGGTTTACATTCCAATAAGGATTTAAATCAGAAATTATTTATGTATAAGCTAAGTGCACTGCATTTTTCATCTAATTTTTTTTCAATTATACCTTTATATTTTTCATATAATTACGTAGGTACATAATAATAGGGAGTAGGTACTCCTAAAAAAGATTCTGGACAATTTAAAAATGATGATGCAATAATTTAATAACTCTGCATCTGTTTGAAAATATTATATTTAAAATGCATATTTATTTGCTCCAGAGTACCCTTTGTCAGAGATGGCCTGGTGTCCGAGACGGAGCGGGAAAAAACTCTGCAACCTTTAGCTAATAAAAAGGTTTTGGATATCGGCTGCGGTGGGGGAATTCTCTCTGAGGTAACTATATATGATACTTGCTTCTGCCCACGGCTTTGCTCTCCTTGAATTGGGATAAAAAGCATCCTATCACCTAATCCGACTAATTGCCTATATATATGCAAAATTTCATCAAAATCCGTTCAATAGTTAGTAGTCTGCAAAAAAATCTTTAATTTTACCCCATAATCGTTTAATTTAATGACCATACTAATTAAACCCTGACTTTAATCATTAATAACAATTTTACTGCAGCTCTGTCATAAAATCATGTCAAATCATTTTTCTTTTAAAAATAAGAAATTATAATAACTTTTTTCATTGTAGGGTTTAGCGAGAATTGGTGCAGTGGTGACTGGCGTCGATGCGAGCAAGGATCTGATTGAACTTGCGAAACAACACTGTGATGTTGATCCCAAAATAGCTGATAATAAACCAACGTATTATTGCACAACTATTGAGGTAACACGCTTTTATATTAAAATAAAAAAAAAGGTTACATTTTTTTTTATATTGAAAAAATTTAGCGAAACCTGTTACAAATCCATTTTTTTTAAATATTTTAAATGATTTTGTAAACGAAAATGTCTAATTTAAAAGGAGATTAATAATTACAGATACCAATATTTTTTTCAACTAGTCTTTCAATAAAAATACAAACAAGTATGTCCCGAATTACTCAATAGAGTGTCAAGCTAGTACTCACAGATTAGAGAATAAACGGCAGATGGAGTGTTCCGAAGACTCAAGTGACGCTACCTACTCGTACATACACCTGCATCTGTATGAGTGAAATTTGAAAATTACGAAGCCCTCCTGATGTTGTGTGTCAAACTAGACGAACATTTATGTATTTGCTTTTGAACTTTGTATTTGTTTTTCGCGTCCCTCGAGCCTTCGGCTGCACTCCATCTGCCTTTTATTCTCTAATCTGTGCTAGTACTATGGAAATTAATTAACTGTATATAATAATCTATAATATCACATTACAGGATCATTCAAAAGAGTTTCCGAACCATTATGATGCCGTTGTCGCATCAGAAGTCATAGAGCATGTATCGGATAAAGAACTATTTGTGAAATCCTGTGTTGAAGCGTTAAAGCCTGGCGGGAAAATATTTATAACAACACCAAATAGATCAAGATGGACACAACTATTGGGCATATTTGTGGCGGAGTATGTTATGAATTTCATACCTAGAGGCACTCACCAATATGAGAAATTCACTACGCCCAATGAAGTCACGTTTTTATTAGACAGGAGTAAGTTTTTCTCTATAGTATCTACGTATATTTAAAATCTAGATGTTCTGCATTTGTTGTTAGCATATTGTTGTATAGCTTTTCTTAACTAATGATTTATCTGACAGAAGACTTACCCAAATCGGACTAGTAGTTCCTGCGTGTTCAAGTTAATAAACAAACTCAACTATATTTTTAAAAAAGATATTCTATAAAGAATAGATTTGTTTGTTCTCAAAACTGGACTGATTTCAAAAGTCGTTTTATTATAACAATACTCAATTATCTCTGACATTTTAGCATCAATTATGATGATTGACATTAATGAAGGAAATTTAATATAATAATTAACCTAAGCATTAGTTTTTATTTTTTTTTTTTGTTAAAATGTTTCTCATTAAGTGAACTATTTTGTACACATATTTGTATAATGTTCTTTGAGAAATAAAGTTCTTTTAAACCTAATAATTAAAAAAGAAATCTTATCCAAGATCTTATTCTCAATCTCGACATAATTTGTGTTCTATGTACTACGAGTAGACAATTATGTAGTACAGGTTCACCTTGGCACAATACATTTTCTAGGTGTTATAAATTAATACACATTATTTATCTATACATATAATAAAACAGTAACCGAACCATTTCTGTACATAGAATATTTTTCAAAAAGAGTAATTGGTATGCAATATGTATGTTCTATAGATACCAAAACCATAGTTAGAATTTTTTTTTTCTGTTTGTCTGTTTGTCTGTTTATCTGTTTGTCTGTTTGTCTGTTTATCTGTTTGTATGTTCGTCAATCACGTAATAACCACTAGGCAGATTTTGATAAAATTTCATATGTTAATAGACCATAGTTAGGTGCAACTTATAGGCTACATTTTGTTTGAAAAAAATATTTTTAGGGGTGGCTTCCCATACATGTAAACGGAGGGTAAAAAAATATTATGCGAGTACATCATTAAATGAGGTGTCATTGGATAGGTCTTTAAAAATGAAATGGAGCTTTGCAAATACGTTTTTTGCTAAAGTAAATATTTTTTGAGATATACGCTTCTAAAGTCGTAAAAATGTCATACCACGTGCCAACTGCCAATGTGACATTTTGGTTGAGTTGCGGACATGCATTTTTATACTCTTAACGTATAGATTAGGACGTCACAAACACTCAATAAATTATTAAAAATCTTCAAAAAATAACAAACTCTCCGCCCGCGGCTTCGCTTCTGTATTTTGAAGAGGCGCGCGCAGTGTGAGTTTTGGTCAAACCTATTTCCATAGAAAATTATAACAAAAACTATAGACATTCGCATATATCAGCGGCCTTGCGACCGTAATTTTTTTAAACTTTTGTTGTGCGCCTCTAAAAATACAGAAATTAGTAACCCACGCGTGCGAAGCCGTGGGCGGAAAGCTAGTTGTTATTATAAAATCATTAATTATACCGATGAACTATAACATATTTTAGAATTATGAATCTAATTTGACCATTATATGTTAATTGTGGTCAAAAAGCTCCCATCGATTTGATCCCACAAAAAAAAAAACTTACTATTTTATTTTTTTTGCTGGCTGCTGGCTTTAGAGATTCCCAAGTTTTAATGGGACCAATAAATAGTTATAGTAAATTATCGTATAGGTTTTTTTTTACCTTGAGGACTTCCAACAGAGTTTAATAGCCTACCCAATGCAATGTCACCTTGTTACTTGTTAGTAACAAAATACAATGGAGTATTTCAATCAATATTCATTAGTATCTATTGAATTATTGATCAATGAAAAAACTGTCTAAATGTGAGTCAAACTCGCATACGAAGAGTTCCGTACAAACTTTATCTTTTTTACGACTAGATATTATCGAATTAGGTGTATCTTATTTTAATTTCGAGGATGATTAATATTTTTTTTGTGTGGAGTCCTTTCATGATCATCATGGATAAAGTGCATATTAACCGGAATGAAATGGTTCATGCTGTAATTAAATTACAGTGGATATTATTCTTTTACTTGTGTTGTAAAGTTAGGAGCAGAATGAACAGAATACATATTCAACTTTGACTTCTGTTGATTGTTAATAAGTCGGATTTAAAATTAAAAATAAAACACTTAATCTAGACCTTGTTCTTACTCATGTTACAAAGTTTAACCTAATGTACTATTTTTATAATAACTGTATTACTTTAATTAGACTTGTGTCAATATTGCAATTAAATTTTTATTATAAACTAGCTTCCCGCCCGCGGCTTCGCACGCGTGGGCTACTAATTTCTGTAATTTTTAGAGGAGCACAACAAAAGTTTTAAAAAATGACGGTCGCAGGACCGCTGATAAATGCATATGTCTATAGTTTTTTAATAATTTTCTATGGAAATAGCTATGACCAAAATCTCACTGTGCGCGCGCCTCTTCAAAATACAGAAAGTTGTAGCCTACGCGAGCGAAGTCGCGGGCAGAGAGTTAGTTATTTTTTGAAGGTTTTTGAGGATTCATTGAGTGTTTTAACGTCTTAATCTATACGTTAGGAGTATAAAAAGGTATGACCGCAACTCAACCAAAATCTCACATTGTCACGTGGTATAACATTTTCAGGACTTTGGAAGCGTATACGCTTCCAAAGATATATCTCAAAAAATATTTATTTTAGCAAATGACGTATTTACATACCTCTATTTCATTTTTAAAGACCTATCCAACGACACCTCATTTAATTATGTATTTGTGAATTTATTTTTTTACCCTCCGTTTACATGTATGGAAGGCCACCCCTAAAATATTTTTTTCAAATAATAGCCTATAAGTTGAAGCTAATATTGGCCTATCAGCATGTGAAATTTTATCAAAATCTGCCCAGTGGTTATTACGTGATTGACGCACATACAAACAGATAAACAGACAAACAGAAAAAAATTCTAACCATGGTTTTGGTATCTACAGAACATACATATTGCATACCAATTACTCTTTTTGAAAAATATTCAATGTACAGAAATGGTTCGGTTACTGTTTTATTATATGTATAGATGGACAAATTTTTATTCAAATTGGATTTTTCTTGGCAAACAGGTGGACAAATAGACAACGACGTGACCCTATAATACATTCTTACTTTTAAAGAAAAAAAAATGGAACCCTAAAAATTAAATATTCAACCAATGTTTAAACATTGATACTATCGTAATGTTACAATTGGTATCCGATGTTAGTGAATGTAAAGATGCACCAATGTATGTCGACGATCACCAATACCGATACTTTCACGGTGGTGTAACTCCTGAATTGTACCCACTTAATTTATACTTAACTAGCTGAGCTCCGCGGCTTAAACCGCGCATATCTCCCATTTCCCTTAGGATTTTCGAGATAAAAGCTATCCTGTATCCTACCTCGGGTTTCAAACAATCTCTATTCAAACTTTCATTCAAATCGGTCCAATAGCTTCGGAGCCTATTCCATGCAAACAAAAATGTTATACCAGTGTGTCTTAACATACAGAAGTCAATCGGATGATTATATTTTTTTTACTAAACTAAAAGAAAAAATGAGCGGAAAAATGGAATTTGAATCAGATCTTAGGTAAAAGAATGATATGCATGCAGAAAACAGATTGAGAAAATTCCTTCATCTGCAATTTTGTCATCAAAATAACTGGTAAAAAGTGTATTTTTAATGATTTTCTAAAATGTTGATCTCGAAACTCGGTTTTCAGACTTTTACCGAACATGAGATATATTATTCTGAGCCGTCATAGCGTCCACTATCTGAAGGTACCATTTTATCCACTCAGTACGGCACATCCTATATATTAACATTATAACGAATAAAACGTTGAATTGCACTGTAAAATTAACATAATTCATATCTCTTGTTTCAGATAATTGCCACGTGGAGATTGTACAGGGGCTCACGTATAATCCATTGTCCAATAAGTGGTACCGAATTGACTCACATACTCTTTGCTTTGCTTTGCAGGCGAGCAAACTACCGTCAAACGTGAATTCTACTCTATGATAAGCATAATGTATTTATTTTGAAATAAACAGTTACCAATTGTTATTATTTTTTTTATTTCTGCACTAGCTGGTCCCCAGTAGGAATTCCGGGATAAGAGGTATCCTATGTCCTTTTTTTTCTCTTTTCTTTTGGGTTTCAAACTGCGTTGGTACAAAATTTCATCAAAATCAGTTCAGTGGTTCTGGCGTGAAGAACAGACAGAGTTACGTTCGCATTTATAATATTATTGAGTAAAGGAAATAAAGATGTATAAAGTATAAACCCCTTTCGAATGTAACGTCACAGAACCTTAAATATCTAAGATAGAACTGTACATAGAATATTTTTATAAAAGAGTACTTGCCGTGAACAATGTTTAATAGACCCCTGTGTATGTTCTTCAATCACGTAAAAACAACTTAGCAGATTTTGATAAAATTTTATATGCTGATAGACCAATATTAGGTGCAACTTATAGGCTACATTTTATTTGAAAAAAAAATAATTTTTAGGGGTGGCGGTACATACAAGTAACCAGAAGGTAAAAAATGAATTGGTGAATATAAAATGAAATGAGGTGTAATTGAATAGGTCTTTAAAAAAGAAATGAAGTTTTCAAAGTATGTGTTTTTAATGAAATAAATATTTTACGAAATATACTTACGCTTCTAAAGTCGTAAATGTTATACCGCGCGTTATCTTGAATGTGTCGGGGTATTATAGAAAGGCATCATACAAGTTTTCAGTTTGCCTCAAATACCTTACCCCAAATGGTCCTAGTCCTACAATTCCCACCACAGGCCTTGTCAGATACTACGTTCCCACTAGGTTTGCCAACCTTCCTATAATACATACTAACCAACGTAATATACTATTAACAGAACTAAATATATACTACGAAAATATAGTACGCAAAAATGCTATATTTTTAACTTCGAATTCTAACATTTTCGTTAGCGTTAAATGTTACAATTTATAACTACTACTAATACTATTGAATTAAATAAGAGTACTTATTCATTCATTTATTCAAGATTTAGGTATTATACCACCCACTCCCTGTGGTTTCAACCGCGTATGATCCGATGATATGATCCTCTGATCCCGTGAGAATTCCGAGATTAAAAGTAGCCTATATTTTATTCTAGATATTTACCTATATGAATACTAAATTTCATCACAATCGGTCTAATAGTTTTTGCGTGAAACAGTAACAAACACACATACATACTTACATCCTCACACTCGCATTTATAATAGGAAGTAGGATTATGGTGTCATGGTGTTATAAACTCAAGTTCGCTAAAATTAACTTGTTATCCATTTTTCAAATTGCATACTGTAGTATAAGTTATAAATGTCTTAAAATAAACTATCAAGTAGACGCTTTACACTATGCATTGTTATAACAAACATAAATATTGTTTTGAAACAATAAAGAAACCTAATTAATTTGATGAAAATTGTTTTTTTATTTCAAATTTAAAACCCGCTAAAATTCTAAGAGAATTGAACTCGACCGGTTTGCTTAAAATAAATGACCTCTTCCCTGCGTCACTTATCTCCAAAGTGAACGAACTGATAACATATATTTATTTGTTAACCTCTGTTTAAACCACCTATGTGTTACAAGTTCGATTAAAACAATGAACAACATATATACTTCAACGCAATCCATATTTTAAGGGTTAAAAACAAATAAACATGTAGATTCTATAGTATTCAATCAGGCATTGAAAAATATCGTAAATTAGAAAGAATTAGGTTCTTTACTCTATTTATTTCATAGTAGGCAATGGAGCATGCAACATTGAGGCAACACCAGCATCTGACGCAAGGAAAGACCGATCCTCTTTCCAATGGAGGGGATTTATTAAAGAAGGGAAAACAGGACAGGAGAGGGATAGTGATCAGTGGGGGAATACAGGCTCCCAGAGCCACCACTCACCGTAGTGAGTAGTGGCCGTGAACACACAGTAGTTACTATTACTATTGGTAGTGCTTCACGCCGATTTTCTGTTCTAACTTTTGTAAAATAGTAATAACTGTGTAATATGGATGTTTTATGAAATCGTAATAATAGTTAGATAAGTTAGCCGTGTATGTCTCATTGTCTCTTTGTATGTGAGTCAATTAGGTAGAAACCACTGGGCAGATTTCGACTTTGATATGGCAATAGACCAATATAGAACTTATAGATCTTGTAACTTTACAGCAGTATGTTGCATGAAATAGAAAAATACTTAAAAGAGGTGTAAAAGCTTTCTAAGTTGCTCTTTTTAAAGTACCTACCGAATCCTTGGGTGGAAAGCTTGTATTGTGTAAATATCAAATTATTTAATTTAAACGTTACGGAACCGTAACGATTTCTCTAACGGAACCCAAAAAATATAAAACGATTACAAATTGTAAATAATAAACAAACCGTACATGCACTTATAAAATGATATATATCCAAGGTGTATCTAGGAAAGATAGATCACAAGTAATTTAATAAGAATTAAACACTCATAGGAATCGCCTGCATTCATCGGTATGTGTGTCATTATTAATATATTACACTATTTTTTTATGAATCTAAAAAACATAAACACATTTAAATGCGGCTGCAAGTTGACATTTAAAACGCATTCATTTATTTTCTGTTCCAACTTTAACCCTCCCAAATTTCAACGCAAATTTTAAACTAACGTACTCTATTTCGTAAATACATTTAAAAGGTTTATTTGATAATTCATAAATAGGTTTAATAAGTTTTATAAAAATAATATCGTTCGTGGTTTCGGTTTTAACTTTTAACTATAAACAAGCAAAAGGCGGTAGAAATTTCTTGTGGAACAAGTTTGTAATTAACATTTGACGTTACTTGGGTTTCCGTGGCCAGGTAATTAAAATAAAAGTTATAAGATATTAATTCAATTAAAAAATATTTTATAAATTTTCGGATTCAAATTTGTATTATCAAGAGTAATACGAATTAAGTTTAGTTCTTTAAATGGACTTTTTTTCTATTGTTTGAATTATAACATTCTCAAACATTCCTTTTAAATTTATGTTCTCTTTTTCTGATCTACTATTGAACTAACGAAGGAAGTAACCAATTCATTTCTCTATAATTATAAACGTGGGTACATCAAAAAATATATGCTCAGAATCGTTACAGAAAACGTGTACGGCACACTAATTGGCAAACAAGTCACACAATAATTGTTCAAAAAACATAGGTAATTTCCGATAACATTAGAAAAAGCGCTACGTTATATCGAAGTAAACAGTTAGTATAAAGTGTTTTGGTAAAAAAATACAAAAATTGCTTGTAGTTGAATTGCCAATATCTCGTCTTATTTTTTTTAGATTCCTTAAATTAATACAGCAATAATGGCAAATGCAAACAACGCGCTAACAACGGTTGATAAAGGAGATGTAGAGAGGCACAGTAAATTAATGGGAGACTGGTGGATCAGGAACGGACGCATCCAGGCTTTGCATAGCTTAAATGAAGCCAGGTATGTCTTCTTTACTATTAACTATTGCTATTCTGCTCTGCGTATTATTTAGTTTTAATAAATATTTAATGAACTGGTAAACCAAATTCACCTAACCTATAGTATAATAAAAAGTTTGAAATATAAGAGGCCGGTTTCTTCTAGTAACTAATTTTTGCATAGGGAATTAAATAAACTCATTATAAAAGCGGAAATATAGTTAATGTAGTTTTTGATTAATTCTGTGAATAAATTTATTAATTATGTCTAGTTAGGTTGCAACGAGTCGCTGAATTCCTCCACAAAAAATATACGCTGAATAGAAAAACATTGTATATTATACTTTTAGATTATATAGGGTCTTTCAAAGGTGATTTCCTTAATCTAATTCAAAAACAAAATTATGTAAGGTATCAACTAATTTTTTCATTAATTTGAACGTTATTAATAATTCTTTCAAATGAATAATAAATCTCATTAATATTTAACACATAATTTGATCTATATAATTTTAAGTTATGAAAACACATTTGAAAGACTAGAGTTTTAAATGTTACATAATATAAATATGGGATTTTCCATTTTTTTTACAAATTCCCTTTCAGACTGTGTTACAATATTGTTCGAGATTGGTATTCTGTTGCATTTTGTAAATGAAGGTACTCAAAAGTTAAGGTAGCTGTGTCCCAGCAGCAGCAGTTTTGTATTGCAGTCATTTTATCCAAGTCGGTTTAGTTGTTCAGGCTTGAAAACGAGATAGATATACAGTAAGACAGACGTATAGACAGAGTGCCTTACGCATTTATATTATATGTAAGAAAGTAAAGTAAAGACCTTATTTCTTTTACAAACTGCATTCCTATCTTACTTGCATAAAATTATGTTTATGTTCAAGGTCTAAAGTCAGATTAACGCTTCATAGATAAAAACCAAATAATAACATTTACGCACTAAAATAAACGTCTTATCATAAAAAATATGCAGTACTGCGCAGCATCAACATAAAACTTTTATTTCGCAATAAAAACGTAAGTGCGAACAAAATCACGGTTTTATCTGCAGTATCGCCTTTTACTTTTCTAAGTATGCTATTTGCCTAAATCCTACGTTTTTTAATTTACCTGCGGTTTTCGGGTTCCGTGCATAAAAGGTAAAAACGGGACTATTATTAATCCCCCGCTGGCTGTCGATTTGTCACTAGGCTGTATATAAACCGTAATAGCTAAAAAAGGTCAAAATTTCACAAATTATGTATGTCAAACAACAACAACGAATACTAAAAATGAAACAAATATTATCAGCAAATTTTGATTAACGCATACAACATTAAACAGTGTTAATATGATATACTATCTGATAATACCAATAGGTATGACATTTGTAGTATTTTTTTTATCTCAATTACACTATATGGTAATTGTGGTAAAAATGTTTCTACCCTTATGTACTTACTGGAATCAAAACAACAAAATTCGTATACTGACACATCACACAACCTTATTTAAATAATATAATAGAATATAATAATAATAAACATTTTTGAAAATAAATATATATGACAGATAAGTAAAATAATAATAATATAAATAAGTTTTTGTCTGTTGCTATAAAAAGTTTTTGTTTAGTTTAGAGTGTTCAAACAATTTATATTATTAGTTTAGATTAAATTTATTTGCTATTTTCAGAGTGCCTTACATAGTGAACTGCCTTGTCATATCACCTGATAAACAAAATCCGAAACCGTTGGCCAATAAAGAAATACTAGATGTAGGCTGTGGAGGGGGTCTTCTGTCTGAGGTGATAATTTTATCCAGATTTATTTATTTTACTTAATCAGTTATAATTTATTTTTATAACTAAAAATAGAAACGTACTTTAAACTTTACATTGTTACTTCTTGGTCGACTTGCATATTACTTTTATTTAAAGAAAAACGCATTTTTTACTTTCAATTATACTGCATTACCACTTTTATAAAATAAATATTTTCATTCAGTTATGGCAATAAATAATAATATAGTGAAATTGAAAGTTAAAAAAGTTGTTCTTCAAATAAAAAATTATAAATATATTGTTATGTAATAAGTGTAGATATTATTACGTGTTTTTAAACATTTAAACCCGTGTTCTTCTATTCTCCCCCGCTACCTTTACAGGTGTCTAGAAGAGATCACCATCGAGTGATAAGGCTGCTTCTCACTGCGTTGTGAAATCAATTGTTACATAGTCATATATGTTATTTTCTTTTATATTTCTTAACAAAATAAAGTTATATGAAAATACATTAATGTATGCATTTAGGTAAATAACTTAAATTACAATTACTTTATTTGAATGATTTTTTTCTAGTCCTTGGCAAAATTAGGGGCGAAGGTTACGGGCGTCGATGCAAGCAGTGACTTGATCGAAACTGCCAAAAAACATAGCAATGAAGATCCCGAAGTTGCCAAGAATAAACCAACATATTATTGCACGACCATTGAGGTAAGATGAGACAATAATAAGGTCACAAATTAGAGAATAATAAGCGAATGGTGTGCGCCCAAGACTCGAGTGACGAAAGCAAATACAAATAGTTTGTCTAGTTTGACGTAACATGTCACGAGGGCTTAGTATTTTTTCGTAAAAAATGTCGTTAAATAACATTGTAAAAGTTGATCCCAAAAGCAAAAATAAGAAGATGGATTATCCGTTCAGTATTTTTTCGGAACAATTTTTCAGAATTCAGAATTCAGAAACTGCCCGATACCTTAGGATGGGACGTCATAACATTTACTTCATTAAATCGTTCTACAATTATCTAATCTGACTTTCGTTTTATGCAGACATGAATCAATTTATTTTCTCACGAAAAACAAATGTGGTTTTCATAAAATTTGCGGCTTACTCGGTTTTCATAGTCCGCCAGTGACGTAGGATTGTTTAAATATACATATAAGTTGCCTTTGTCTGAAGTGTAATCTGAAACTTAAATCAACTAATTTTTTTTTTATGTTACAATGTTGCATTCATGCTATACTTATTACTTTGTTGGCAATGCGTAACATTAATTAACATATACGACTTGAGAAATCGCTACAAGGTTTACTATATTGGGATTTACAATTCTTAAAACTAAATTGTTTAAAACGAATATATTCTTTGTAAATTACAGGAGCACGCCCAAAAATATCGCAATTATTACGATGCTGTAATGGCTTCCGAAGTTGTGGATCACGTGGCCAATGTTGAGCTATTCTTGAAAAACTGTGTCGAAACACTTAAACCAGGGGGTAAAATATTTATCTCGACACCGAACAGAACGAGGTTGTCGCAATTCTTCATGATATTCGTTGCGGAGAACATCTTGAAAGTGATCCCGAAAGGAATTCATCAATATGAGAAATTCACTAAACCCCAAGAAATTACTGCTATTCTACATAAAAGTACGTAAAACTGCGTGTTTTTTGAACAATTGTAACTGATTGAAAATATCTTTATTGTACACACAACAAAAGAAATTTTGTATTAAATAATAACAATTTTAATAACTCATATATTTATATGGAAATAAATAAATTTCACAGCATTCTAGCCTATGTAGTAGATAATATTTTGTTTTTACCTACACCTATTCTTAATGTCTGCTTTTTTTCCAGGTAACTGTCAAGTGGATAATGTACATGGATTATTTTACAACCCAATTACCGATACCTGGTTATGGGTATACTTTCAAACATTGTGGTATGCTCTTGTAGCTACGAAATTGTGTTAAATTTATTTTCTTTGTTATTAATTTTAGGTATTTTTTTTAACTTTTTGATTTATTAATTTTTTTTATCACAATATAAAAACGCATTTTTATACGCCGTCTCAATAAAAATGTATATCTTTTTATCCTTAGAGGCCTTTCTTAAGATTCAATATTTACTTAACCAGATATTTTTTTAAGAGTAATTGTTATGCAATATGGATCTCTTAAATACCTGAAAATAATGGTCTCAAAAAATCTTTTATGCACAATAAAGTATTCTTGCCGTGTTTGTTAGTTTTTTCTGTTTGCCCGATTGTCTGTTTTTCCATTTGTATATTTGCCTGTGCATCCCATAAAACCACTAGTCAGATTTTGGCTAAATTTTAAATGGTGAATATTAGGTTTAACATAAAGGCAACATTTAATTAGAAAAACAATATTCTTAGGAGTGACACGCAATGACAAATATTGAATTCGATTTATGGTTATTGTATGGGTCTTCACAAATGAAATGTAGATAAATAGGATTTTTGTTAAAAATGCTTCCCAAACCCGCCTGATAATAAATGAAATACTAATTATGACTTGCACCACAACTTCCTACGTAAAGTACATAAAGACAATGCAGATTTGAATATTACACAATCATTGAATAAGACATAAATCATGCAGCAAATTAATTAATATGCAAAGCATTTTAATTGACTCAGACTACTTTGTTATACATAAAACCTACAACAATTAAATCAAAGCTACAATACAAGACTGGAAAATAAAATTTAATTTGCGTTTATGTATTAGAAATTTACATTGAATCAAACATAAGGCTCATACCTAACATACAGATCACATAAATCTAAATTAATTATCATAAAAAAAAGAATTAGTAATCAAAAAAATACAATGCAACAGTGTAGCAGGAAATTCACTTAATAACTACTTAATAAATAGTATTATCAAAATTCTTGAATAAAAACCTTTTTTTCTGTTAAGAGATCATTATTGTGGTCAAAAAATCTATACTAATATAATAAATGCGAAATCTCTGTCTGCCTGCCTGTC
>LQNK01000233.1:56812-98120 GCA_001586405.1 Phoebis sennae
GTGTTAAGGCAATCGCAAAAACACAATTTTAACTGTCAAATACCGAACGGGAGTAGCAAAACGGCTCGATATTGGCAATTTAACGGATTTAGGCAATCGCAAACCAATAGTGTTTAGTTCGCTCAATAATCGCATTTTTTGGCGCTAGTGTGAAATTGACATTGAAAACGGGAGTGCGAAATGGCGTAAATCCAATTCCAATAGTTGGATATTGGTTATCAGAGTAGCCCTACTGGTGCCGTATTATCGTTGAATTTTGGGACACCCTGTATGTAGGTTAATTTTTCCTTTTTAGTTGACAATTTATGATAATTACTTTATTTCTTCGATTTTTTGCTCCTCTGTCTCATCTACGCACGGGTTAAGGTAAAAAATATTGAAATTTATAATTACTCAGGCTTTAATAAGAAATCCTTAATATTGTTGTCTATCAGTAGCTGAGAAGCGCACGCGTAAGTAACTAATTAAATAAAAAATACGGAATAAATTTTTATTTAAATTATCTTTTAACTTTTCTTTAAACTTTGTTTTTTCGTTAGTTAAACACTTTGTGTGGTGGAACTGTAAAAATAAATTTTATAGATTTTTATATCGAAAATTAAATATGTTTTTTTTACAAAAAATGACGCTTATTTTTTATATATTTTTTTTATATACCTTGATAGGCATCGTCTGTAAATTCACAAATTGACCTATGTTAAATATTCATTAAATAATTTTTGAATGTTATTTAAATGAAAAATAGTGATATAAAAATTAAAAATTTTGAAACAGCTCCGTGTCCGTTCATAAATTATTCAATCACTTGTATATTTTTTGCTAAAACTAATTTAGTGTAACTATTTTAAATAAAATACTTTTTAAAGGATTTTAAACGCGGTTTATTATACATTATTTTACATTATTATTTAACCCGACGTTTCGAGCACTTTACAGCGAGCGTGGTCACGGGAGACAACTATTAATAAAATTACATTTTTAATTAATTTCTTTAATTGTAACTAAAATCGTGTAGAATTCAAAATAAAAGTAGCAAAAGGTTCCGTAGTATGAATTTGCGGATTCGAATTTTAATAAAGGACGAGGAAATACGAAGAACCATGCGATCTACAGCAGCATATAAACACCTACATGTAGTCCTATAACATATTCCTTGGCCCCGCTTTTGTCAGATCTGATGATAAGAAAGAAGTATAAGATAGGGAAGGAGAATGGAAAGCGAATGTAGCTATAAATAAATTTACAAGAAGATTAAGTTTATGATGTTCTTTATTTGAAGTTGAGTTAAAAAAATATATTTCATATCATTTCAGTGTCACTCCATATTCAATGCGTCTATTACAAAACCAAATTTTTGCATCTATCAATAATAAGTCAGACTTTAATGTTTCCCAATTGTTCATCTATTTCTGGTCCGCAAGCTGGCAATAATTTTTGTGTTGGTATCTGAGCTATGCTGTATGCTGCTCACCAAGCAGGTCTGCAGTTCCATGTTGGTGTATAACAGGAGAGGCATCATACTTGTTTTCAGCGCACCTCTAATACCTACCCGAAAATGGTGCTGGCTCTCAAATATACATAAATAGTGCATCTCTTTATCTTGTAATTCCTCTCCTATCCTTTACAATTTATGCTTATTATAAAATAATATAACCTCTTTAATTCTCATAATTTTAGCATGCACGGTACCCTAAATATTACAACGATGGTCCGCTTATATGACCCAGGGACATCGTACAAAATGATACATTATAAATTCGCAATTGATATCTACACAAAACACAAAATCCAAATATAATATAGAGATTAAAAAATTTCTTGCGTAGTAAATTAACTAAGGGGTGTTATTATACTATTATTTTAGATATAACCATGGCTGATTCAAGTAACAAACGAACGACGTTAGATAAAGGTGAAGTTGAAAGACATAGCGTGTTGAGTGACTGGTGGGACCTCCGCGGTACTCTGAGGGGCCTGCACACGTTTAACACCTTGAGGTATCTTCTTATAGACGTAAATAGATCGATTAGTCGCTCAACTAGTTTCATCGGTCGTCAGTGCGTATACGAGGACCCCCTACTTACGCTCTAACGACCAATAAAGCTAGTCGATTTTTAACTTGGTCGATACAAAATTTTTCCGTTATGCGGGCATTATTATGTGAAAATGAAATTTCAGTAGGGACATCATGGCATGCGCAACGAAAATAACCCCACCCAGCATGCGGCCCCAATTAACTAATATAGGTAATCAAATCATAGATCTTATTCGAAAATCATTTGTCATAAAGTCTCTGTAATCAAATGTACGTACATACCACGGGATGTTATCTCGGGTGTACTATGGGTGGAATTCGTCTAAATTGAAAATAAAACCTACCTCGCACTTAAAAATTCCCTCCCTATGGCATTAAATATAGGACAATTTTGAAACAAACAAAAAGAGAGGGAAGATCTTTTGCTTTTTTCAATAAATAAAGAATGTTAAACACGTAACTCTTTTGCAGGGTTCCCTTAGTTGTAGATAGTCTTGTTCTATCACCTGAAAATAGAAATTCTCCGAATCCACTGAAAGGCAAGAAAATATTGGACATTGGTTGCGGAGCCGGTATTGTGTCGGAGGTAAACTTTTTTTTAATTTTGAGTCGCAGTACGAATAAACAATTGTTGGAGATATTATGTATAAATGTACCTTAAACTTTAAGGTTTATATTTTTCATTGCAAATTTTCATATATTACTTTTTACTACGAAACTGCCGAACCGTAAAGGATAATTATTATCATGAATGTTTTTACAAACACTTGTGCGCGCTACATTAGAAGTCGGTTAAGTTTAATGTTGAATTGCTTAATGTTGTTCAATTTTGAAATATTCAATTAAAATCATGTGCCTATTTGGTACAAAGGGTCGGTCGTTTACTAGTCTTTAAAGATTATTCCGTGAAATGATGGAAAATTATAGTGATTTATAAGAATAGCCGAATAAGGAATACTATTTGGTTTTAACTTTTACTTGTTATATCGCATATACAAGTTCAAACATAGCGCTTGAACCTTTTTAATAATTTAACAAAATAGAAATACTCGAACCGAATATATTCGGCTGAATACAAATAGTCTAAATGCCGAATAAGCCGAATGCCGAATATGCAATAATTATTCGACGCATCTTACATTACAACCGCCCCACGCCCCTATACATTTGTTATGTGCGCTAATTTAATAGAAAATTATCAAACACACATCGCGATTTGTTTTCCTTTCTCTGTTAGTTCAACAGGCGATATATTTTAAAATATTACAGGCATTGGCAAAATTGGGAGCAGACGTAACTGGAGTTGATGCGGGGAGTACATTAATTGAGATGGCCAAAGAACACAGCGAAAATAATCCTGATTTAGCAAACAACAAACCCAAATATATTTGCGCAACCATTGAGGTACATATTTAGTTTCTATTTTAAACAATATTAACACAGTAAATTCATTTTATAAAAGATTTTGAATCATTGCAATAAGAAAAAAACAACAGCGACTTGCGTAAATACGTCTTAATAAATAAACATTCATATGATGTAATCATCAATTTTTTTATTAATTTTTAGTTTTGGAGGAATGGATTCACCAATAACTCCTCTAAAACATTTTTTTCTAAACAAACATCTCAACAAATAAATAAGTTAAATATATCTGTACTCGTTTTTCATTAATATGTATGTGGAACTTTGTAGGAACACGCATTGGAGTTTGCAAATTATTATGACGCCGTCGTTGCTTCAGAAATAGTGGACCACGTGGCAGACGTTGAGCTATTCCTCAGTCAATGCATAGAAACTCTCAAGCCTGGCGGGAAAATATTCATAACGACACCGAACAGGACTCGGTTGTCGCAATTACTGGTTATATTTGTAGCGGAGAACATCTTATATTTGGTACCGAAAGGCATCCACAAATATGAAAATTTCAGGACACCCGCGGAGGTTTCAGCTATACTGGCAAAATGTATGTTATGATTCCAAATCGTATGCTATCAAATGTGAATATGATCATTTAAAAACTTAAATCCCACATGGAGAGTGTCGTAATTACACTCAACTAAGAGAACCAAGAACTTTTTCCTGTTCTTTTTTTGCTTTAACTTTTATCGCCCGTGATAATTTTAGCAATAAAGAGGTTTTCAACTTTGATTTAACCTTGCTATTTGACCTTGTCAGCGCATTAAAATTATGTTGTAGAAAAAAGAGAAATCTTCAAAAGTCCACAACGACGCGATCAACACTATTAAAAGAATAATAGATAATCTTAACATTACTTATTTTAAAGTCAAGCAAACATAACAAAACAATTTACAGTTTTCTATTTCATAATATAGTTTTCACTCTTGTGGTGACGTGTCCCCATGGGTGTTGTAAGAGGCGACAAAGGGTAATTCTGCTGCATAACATTGTCAGCAATAAAAGAGTCGAAGCCGAGCATTGCACGATTGGGCCAATCTCGCACCGGTGAAATTACCACCCCCCCAGCAGTATTACACTGTGTTTCATACGGTGAAACGGCCCGGAGGCCTATACTCCCATCCCATTCCTTTCACATCCTATTCTACTCCTCTTCTTATGCCCTCCCCCTCCTTCAAGCCGGCAAGGCATTTGAGACACTTTGATGTTAAAGATGTCCATGGGTGAACCGCTTGCTCCTCTTTACTGGTTAAATATAAAGATGTCATTCAAGTTGTTTTGTTTTTTGTTCCAGATAATTGTGAAGTAAACGATTCCCGTGGAATATTTTTCAACCCACTCACAGGCAAATGGTGGTGGGTTTATTTCCTTACTATGTGGTATGCTCTGGTAGCTACAAAGCTGTCTTAAATTCCGATTGAAGATGTTAAAATATTATTTAGTTATAGTCTATAGAATACTATTACAGAAATGTAAATGTATATCACAGCTTCAAGATATGTATGGGGGATATAGCCACTTCGTAGTTAATATCTTTTAAGTTCATAACCAATAATTATTTGTCGTGATTTTAAAACGATAGAAACAATATAAGTGTTGTTGTTATATTTTGATATTTAGACACAGAGACATATTAGAATTATGTTACGTATGTTATATAATACATAATATTAATCTGTATCATATTTGCGTTATTAAAAAGTTTGTGTTTAAATTATTTTAATTTTATTTCATTTGTATACGAATTACCGTAAAGGATTAAGGCACAATTTAAGGAAAATCCTCAGGCAATATTTCTTAATGCCAACAACATATGTACTTTACGTTCTAAATGCTACCCAGCTGCATGTACTCTGTGCATTCAACAAAAATAAGTATTCAATTCAATTCGATTCTTTATTCCACATTTACGTTAGAAATTATCATTTATGATCGTCAAAATATAAACCAGATTAAATGTAAATAATTATCAATTATTACATAATACATTGGATTTAGTTTCAGCAAGTAACATCAAGTCAACTTTACAAAATATCAATGCCAAGCCTCCTTATCTCTTATGTAATCATCTACAGAAAAATAACTTTGCGAGCCAGCATTTCTTTAACAGTTTTTTTTTTAAACTAGTTTCTGGTAGGTCTCTAAGATGTTTTAGAGTATCTTATTGTGAACATTAATTCCATTACATCCCAAGTACGACTGTAACATTAAACTTTATTAACGTCAGATGAGCCAAACCAGCGGTTCACCAGTCCATTAAAACCTGGAATACCAGAAGTGATTCGAATATGTTTCCAGTAGGAGAAACAAAAGGATCGGTGAAGAAAACAAGGACAAAATCTAGAAATGTTCTTAGATTCAACTACACAAAGATACAACCTACTGCATATCTTGTTGCATTTTCTCATTAAAATTGCCCATGACTCAATCAAGAGAATAATTAAATTGAGTTATTACTTAACTGCTACAATTATTGATAATTATTCACGATGTAATTACAGATAATAGATAATATATTTTAAAAAATACAACAATGTCTATGTTTTATTACAGTTCAAGATTGTTGTCTCGCCAGTCGTTAACTATTTTCTCTGTAATATAATCGATAAAGTAACATTAACTTATACTATATATCTTTAATGTACAATGCACATGCATTCCTGCTGGTATACAAATAAAAGATCATGAAGGTAGGTTAAAACATTCTTAATAATTAATTATGATTTTTTCTATATTACGTTAGTTAAATTATTTTAGTTTATACAGATGAGAGACTATTCTTTACGATACAGTGAATCCTAGTCTGGTGACTAATTTAAGCATGTTTTAATAACAAACATTTTTTAGTAACTATCCACCAAAATCATGCTTCCTTATTTTATAGAGTACTTGACATCAGTAACAGCTTATAACAAGTCGTATCTCAATAAAAATTTTTGCCAAAAAATAGAAACCGACTTCCTCGCTCTAAAAAGTAGAAAATAACTTTCATTTCATTTGTGTTGAAATCTATACAAAGTCGGTGCAAAATCTTGTTAAATTGAAAATAGATAAGGCACCGACTTTGTATAGATTTCAACAAAAATGAAATAAAAGTTATTTTCTACTTTTTAGAGCGAGGAAGTCGGTTTCTATTTTTTGGCAAAAATTTTTATTTTATCCTTTTTAGTGTCCTGTGAAGGGTAATCACATCATCTAGTCACAATTCAGTTGATATTCATTAAACCTTAACCGCAGAGCTTTTTCCGTTGATTTTCGAGGAGTTCCCTGGAATATCTTCCACATGGATGATCAGACTTGAACCAAATTTCTATGGGACCACACATGAACTTTACTCTTTCGAATGCAAAATTTTTTCAAATCGGTCCATAAACGCCGGAGATATGCGGTAACATACAAAAAAAAAAAAAAAAAAAAAAAAAAAAAAAAAAATACGGTCGAATTGATAACCTCCTCCTTTTTTTGTAAGTCGGTTAAAAATTTAATAACCTGATTTTCACTTGTAATTTTAATTCTATCTGAAATAATGAAGAACTGATAAACACACTATTTTGTAAATACATATATATCTACATACTCTTTATAAATTAACACTCAATATGCACCACTGAAATAAATAAATAAATATTATTGTAAATACAAAAAGAAGTAAATAAAATAAGAAATAAATTAATATTACTCTGAGTCAAAATTGAATACATCAATGTTTTGTATAAACTGTACCGAACGGTGAATAATTCAATACATTTTTAGGTATTTCAATTTGGTTGTTGATTATGTGCAGTTCAACCGGCTTATCATGAAATAACTCGACACAAAATTAATTATTATCGAAAAAAACCAATCCTTGAAAATAAATTGAAGTTTACCTGGCTAATCTTTGCTTGTATTGTTATTAGTACATTATTGTTCACACTTATCTTTAGCCTAACATACATAGGGTGGAGACGAAATTTCTTTTAATAAAGTATATGACGATTATTATCAGATAAAAGTGTCAATATTTAGAAAGAAATTCCGATGTCCACACGCAGTATAAAAATATGTCAATATTCTTATCGTCGTTTGAGAGCTAGGACCATTTTTAAGGAGGTGTTTGACACAAGCTGAAAACTTGTACGATGCCTCTCCTATTATACCCCGACATATAACTGCAGACCTGCCTGTTAAGTAGCGGGGTTAAATCTAAATAAACCCCGAAAATATTAAATATATTTATTTTTTTTTATACCTATATTTGAGGCAACGTGCAATTTTTAAAAATTTAAGTTGTAATAATTTACGCGGCGTACGCAGGTTAAGCTTCCAATGAGCAAGATTTTTGCGATCTCGTTAACAATAATCGTTATATTTCAGTTAATGAATATAAAACCGTGCCTTAGTTTTTGAGTTTAACAGCATACAGATAGACAGGCAGACGCGGTGGAGGAGTTTCTTTTATAGTACGTACCTATGGACTAACCATGAAATTAAACATTTCATAGAGGAATAATAAAATTTTATAAATTTACACACTACATTATTAGGAAAGACAATGCACCTACAAGAAAATTCGTTTTAAAACCTCCTATACATATATTAAAAGGTGTAAACATTGGGTGTTTAACTGAATACAAATTGATAACAATTCATTTAATTTCAACTTGTTAATAGCAAGATATCGGTCCAATTCCGTTTCCACTCTATTGTTATTAGCTTGTACTTCAGAACACAAAGACAGTTTTATAAATGTGTCTTTCATATAGATATACACTATAAATAAAAGTATATTAGATTATTATCAGTATATATATAACCTTCACCAGTCAAACAAGAATACAGTGTGGGTATTCAATATCCTTATCATTTCTAGATTATAGTTTATACTTCTATTTTTTTATTATTATACAAGATATATTTAATAGAACAAACGAACAATCCCTAGCAAACATTGTGCGCGCGTTTGGTGTAACAGTATAGGTAAGAATTATCATTTATTACTATCAAATGAATAGGTACCTATATACCTTCTTTTTAATAATAACTTTTTGCCAAAAAATAGAACCGATTACCTTACATTAAAAATTCAAAATATTTTAAATTTATTCATGAAATTTATTCGATGTCGGTGCCTTGATCTATTTAAAATTTAATAAGATTTTGCACGGATTTCGGATAGATTAAAAAAATATTCTGTACTTTATTTTATGAGGTAGTCAGTCCAATATTTCGGTAAAAACTTTTTATTTTTCTATAATATGTATATTGACCTTGCCTTCTCGATTCCCAAGCGAATGTGATAACTAAACGGGATATTAGCTGGAAACTCCTTATGGCTGAGGACTGCTATGGCTCCCAACATCAACTAAGGGACATGCCATTATTATTTCCGAGTACTAATTTAAACTAATTTCATTCAGAAGTCTTGAATGCCCCATATAGTTTTCGAGAGTTTCCTTTGTTATCTCAATTTTCGTAATTCTTTCAGACAAACGAAATTGCGAACATACATAAAAATAAAAAATTCAATCCAATTGAGAACCGTCGTCTTTTGGAAGCCGTTTCGAAATTGTTAATTACTTCATCTCAAGCTAATAAAATAACATTTAAATTAAATTATTTATAGAATCTACGAAACAAACATGGAAAGTTCTAAAGCTGCCTCGACCGTGGATAAGGGAGATATCGAAAGGCATAGCCAGTTGAAGCCAGACTGGTGGAACACCCATGGCTCCATCAAGGGCTTACATAGTTTCAACAGTCACAGGTCCTATCACTTAGATAATAATTATAATCTAGGAAAGGCTTAATATTCTTCACTTAACTTATCATGATAAACTTAAACCGTCGTATGTATAAACGACATTAAAAATAATATTACTTTTCCACGTGGAAGAAAAAGTAGTGTCTTTCATTTCAGAATACCTATCTTTAAATTTAAATAAAACAATAGTTTCAAAGAAAGCAGTTTCCCTTTCAACGCCACACTGCTACTTGTGTGTAATTAAGTGCATATTATGTCTGATTCTGAGTGGTTTTTGGATAAATCTTTTTTCTTTTGATCAATAATTCTTTCAAGTGAATAAAAATTTTCGAAGATATCTGACACAACAACAAAATGAGTGTGAGATTCATTTTGTTTTATGCAACGGTTTAAGTTTTACATTACCCTGTATAATAATCAATTGTCTTCTTTTAAAGGATACCTTTTATTGTAAATGGCCTTATTCTGTCATCAGAGAAGAGAAACTCAAATAAACCATTGTTAGGCAAGAAAATTTTGGATATCGGTTGTGGAGGTGGTATTGTTTCAGAGGTAACGTATGGTTTAACTTGGTGTTATTTTGTTACGTGAATATATATTATAATTATTGTTTGTAACATTTTAGGCGTTGGCCAAATTAGGAGCAAATGTTACCGGCGTGGACGCTAGTAATATCCTAATAGATTTGGCCAAAGAACATAGCAATGTTGATGCTGAAGTAGCGAATAATAAACCAACGTATATTTGCACTAATATTGAGGTAAATCCTTGTTGCTATCCTAGCGTGCGTCCTGCATGACAATATAATGAAAATATGAGAGACCAAATAATTTGGCTGAATATTCGGTTCGGTAAAGTTTAAACCGAATTGTATTCGTTATTCGGTCCAAATTATTCAGCGCGACACTTAAAATTATCTAAGTACATTATTTTTTCATTAATTCATAAAAAAAATATTGCAGGAACATGTCCAACATTATCAAAACTATTACGATGCCGTCGTCGCCTCTGAAATAATAGATCACGTGGCCGATGTTGACTTGTTCTTGAAAACCTGTGTAGAGACTCTTAAGCCAGGAGGAAAAATATTTATAACGGCACCAAATAGAACAAGGCTGACCCAATTTTTGATGATATTTGTGGCGGAAAATATAATAAAGGCAATACCGAAAGGAATTCACCAGTATGAGAAGTTTGTGAAACCCGATGAAGTTAAAAATATTCTTCAAAAATGTAAGTAATTTTCTGTGAACGAAGTATTTTGTTGAGTATAACGTCTCCCATATCGAATTAATATTTTATTAAACTCGTTCTGGAAATTTTGGGCTTGGGCTATTGCCCTGTTCACCAACCCCTAAAGCCATGGGCGTACCCAGGTTCTGGGCTAGGGGAGGGCAAACCAATTTTTTAAGCCAGTTCCCGCGCGCTTGTTTTGCCTTACACGTGTGGTGTGTAAGGCAAAGACACCTACAATATATATAAGGAAAACACCCACAAGTTATCCTGCAAATTCTAAAATTTTAATCCATAACAATACAGAGTAGAGAGGTATACGATATCCAGGGGGGGCAGCTGCCCTCCCCTGCCCCCCCCCCTCGGTACGCCCAAGCCATTGTGATTTACGTCAGAAATAAATTATATCTTCCCAATATGAATTTTTACTACTGAACTGTATATTGTCAACTGAGCATATTTTTTAAAATAAATAAAAATGATAAATACTATTTGTTTCAGGTAACTGCGAAGTGAATAATACCCATGGGTTATTCTACTACCCCATTATAGACATGTGGCAATGGGTCTACTTCCAAACGCTGTGGTACGCGCTAGAAGCTACCAAACTCTGCTGACCGCTGAATAATAACAAATCATCACATATATATCAATATATTATAAACTCAAAACAATGATTTTTAGAATTTTTGTCTATTTGTCTGTTTGTCGGACGCTCGTACACACTGAACTCCGAAACGGTTTAACCGATTTAAATGCGGTTTTCGATTATGTATTACGGCAAGCCCACCCGAGATTTAAGTGTTTGTTTCATTCAAATCGGTTAACGAATAAAAAAGATATGAGGGTTCAAAGTAATCCTTCAAAACCCATCATCGTAGGGACATTCAATTGAATTTTTTTAAGTATTATTTGCACAGCACTTTTTAATGATAAATGTAGCCTTCTCTTAATCGCCAAAGTAGATTGCGATCATGGCGGCCAATCACAACAAAGACTAACCAACATGCTGAAGATACCCAGACGTCCATATGCAAATATGTGTTAAATGCAAGCAAACATCGACTCTTTCATTCTGAAAGTATACGACAGATTTCCAAAATGTCAATATATTTTGCATTAAAATTAAAATAGAATTATTAGAATTATATCAACATGAACAGTGACACTTTTGTTGTATTTAATATAGTATTTACCTCGAACTTAAACCTTAGACGAGATATTTTTAATGAAAGTACGTTTCTTTATCGTCAAAATTGTTATACCACCTCTACTTCGCATAATTCACAAAGTACAGATTTTGTAGTCCACGCGGGCGAAGCCGCGGGCAGAAAGCTTTTGAACATAAGAATAGAATAGAAACTCTTTACTGCACTTAAATTATGTTGGCAGCTACAAAATTTAAAATTAAAAACAGTGGGCGGCTTATCGATCAAGGCGGTCTTTACCAGACAATCTTAAAGCGTACGAAAATATATTGCAAAGATATAAGTGTACTAAATACTTATCTGTAAAACCATACTTAACGATTATTTTAATTATTCAAATACATTATACATTAAATATACAGGGTTATTGGTAATTCGACGTATTTGTTACAGAGTGCGATAGAGGGCTTAAAATGCGATAAAATAGGCCATATTTATGTTGTGTGAAAATGCATGGTTTTCGAGATATTCGAATTTTAAAGATTTGTTTAAGATTTCGTCTTTCAGACATTCAAAGTCAATGTATGTAGAATCTACATAGTGAATGTATTATGTATATACATACAGTAGTACGTACATAAGTTTTAAACGTAGCTGATATTCCTAACAATTTCTATAATAATAATTAAAAGTGCATAAATAGTAAACAATTTCGAAATAATCCTAGATTCAGGTCGTTCATTTCCTTGTTTATAATTTTTCGCTTATAAAATGATGTCGTGTGTAAAAAATTAATATCACACTAATCGTACAAATTATCAGAAAAATATCTTCATTTTATAAGCTTTTAAAAAAAGTATAAATGTCAATATTTTTTCAAGAGTGGAGGAGACGCGAGGTATTTTATCAATCGAATGTAGCAAAGAAAGGAGACATAAAATTAGCTCAGACATTAGCGTTGTTATGTTAAATGTGTGTGTTATGTTCATATTTACCAAGCTGAGGCATAGTTTTCGAGATATCGAAAACTATGCCTGTTCCTCTTTCACGGCCGAACCGCTGGACCGATGTTGATGAAATTGGGAGGCAACATAGGCTACTTTTTTTTTAAACATCAACCCCCAAAATAATTAAATGGGGGAGGGGGGGGTGAAAGTTAAATCATCGTTCCGCTTTCACGGCCGAACCGCTGAACCGGTTTTGATGAAATGTGGTATACATACATTTTTAGTATTTTTTATTACAGCGACAACCGAAATTTATAATCTGGGAAAACGATCATGGCGACCAATTACAACAAAGACTAGCCAACATGCAGAAGATATTATTTGCGTCCATCAACGCTTTCATTCTGAAAGTAAACGGCAGATTTCCAAAATGTCAATATTTTACAAAAAAAAAAATAAAATAGTATTATTAGAATTACATAAACATCAACCGTGAAACTTTGACGAGATATACATCGATACAAACGTACGTTCTAAATCTTAAAAATTACCACCTCTGCTTCAAAAATCGACAAAATATTAAAGTCCACGCGGCAAAGGCCGCGGGTGGAAAGCTAGTATATTATAATCGCACGCGAGGGCATTGATCAGTTTGTCGTGAGTCTCATCTGTGGTCGAAAGTTCTACAAAAATAAACCATTAACGTGAAATAAATCGACAATATTAGGTAATCAAGCTTCTATTTAAAGTTATGATCCATTATAATACATTTCATATTCTTGGTAGATTATAAAACTGATTTGTAATTAATGAAAGCAACGCGCTCTTTTTGCTATCTCTATTTTAATTTTTAAATGATAATAAAAAAATATATATTATAAAAAATGATATGAAAATGGTAATAAATAAAATTATCCAGTCGCAATATACTAAACCATTCAATTTCTAATAACAAATTAATTTTCGCGAGTCGATACCAACTTCGATTTAACGTAATATTTTATGAAACCGCTCAGAAAAGCAATTAACAAAAATTGTTCTATTTCAGGGGGGTTTTATATGAATAAGAATGAGTCAAAGCAAGGTTCTTCCCACGTTGGATGTTGGAGAAGTGGAGAGGCATACCAACCTAAAGCATTCCTGGTGGACACCCAGTGGTTCTGTTATATCTTTACATAGCTTAAATGATCTCAGGTAATATTTTGCATTATAATTCCCTTCTTAACACCACAGAGTATTTAAGAATTTTTGCCAAAAAAATAGAACCAACTTCCTCGCTCTAAAAAGTAGAAAATAACTTTTATTTCATTTTTGTTAAAATCTATAAAAAGTCGGTGCAAAATCTTGTTAAATTGAAAATAGATAAGGGCACCGACTTTGTAAAAATATGGTATAAGAGGACCTGCACTTACCTGGTAATCATCATATATTAATACTAGCTGCGACCCAGGGCTCCGCTCCTGTGGGAATATCGGGATGATATATAGCCTATAGTCTTCCTCGATAAATGGTCTATCTAACACTAAAATATTTTTTCGAATTGGACCCGTAGTTCCTGAGATTAGCGCGTTCAAACAAACAAACTCTTCAGCTTTATAATATTAGTATAAATAATAGACCTCAATGTGTAATAATTGCTGATGTTAATAATGAGAAAGAAATAACAAATTATTTTTCTGAATAAAAGGTAAATAAATACGGTGTGCCTCAAGGAAGTGTGCTGGGCCCAATTTTGTTTACCTTATATATTAATGACATAACAAATATAACCAATCATAAATTTGATATTTTTGTTGATAACATTTCTATTATTGTGACATCTGACAAAAAATCGAAGTCTAATGCAATTAAAAATCATATTTCTGTCATAAATTTTACTATTGACAAAATTACAGAATGGCTTGACTATAATAATTTTAAAAGAAACTTAAATATACCTATCTAATTATATTCAGTTTAAGTATGTCTATCAGTTATCTAGTACCCATAGTAAAAGTATGTTTAAGTATGTCTATCAGTTATCTAGTACCCATAGTACAAGCTTTGCTTAGTTTGGGACTAGATGGCGTTGTGTTAAATGTCCAGGAATATTTATTTATTTAGTTTAATAAACTTAATATTGACATTGAAAAAATTCATGAAACAACACAAGTAAAATTCCTTGGACTAACCATTGGTCAAAACATTGATTGGAAATCACATGTTGACAATATATGTAAAAGAATAATAAATTTGTTTATGCCCTAAGACAAGTCAAAAAATATACTTATTTAAAGACCGCAATTGTTTCTTGCCATGCATATGTGGAATCTATCTTGCGCTATGGATTCATCATATGGAGCAATAGCACTGACCAGATTAGAGCATTTATCGCACAAAAGAAATGTATTCGCCCTATGTATGGTATGTTACCGGACGAATCATGTAGGCCAATCTTTTAACGACTACATTTGTTACCTCTGCCTATCAAATACGTATCTTTTTAAAAGGGCTTGTGATGTATCGACTCGCAATCAAAAAGATCCGAATAGACTTGTATTGGATGAAAACCCTAGATTAAGAAAATACAACAATAATTGTGTTGGTATGTGCATGAAATTATATAATTCCCTGCCAAGGGACTTAAAAAAACTTAGAATTATAAACTTCAACAATAAATTGTATGAATGGCGCAGTGAACGTATTTTCTATGGCATAAAAGACTTCGAAGATTATAAAGATCGCAAATTGTAAAATAAAAATTAAATTATTAATGACATATTTTAAATTTGACTATAATAAGAATTATATTATATATGTTGTCTTTCATGATTTTTATTGTTACGTTATGTAAAGGCACAAAAATATATAGGGAAATAAAAGAAAAAAAATCTTGTAAGCAGATCGTCGGAAGTTTGAATGCGAACCAAGATAAAAAAAGATAAACGTTCTTTTAGATAGGGTGTAGAGAAGGGATTGAGAGAGAGTAGAGTAGAGTTATGTATTGCGTGCGATATGAAGATATATGATCATACTTTCGTAGACCAGGAGATCTTCAGTCTACGCTGCAACGCCAAAGGTACATGAAGGTAAATTGATTAGGCCTCGCAAACCATTGTTATAGTACTAATATATGTGTTTGTGTTGTTCCATTAGCACGTTGAACATTTAAGATATGTGCAAAGAGGTCAAGTACATGGAGTAAAATACCATGAACATATATGTCTTATGTTTACATCCATGCAGTAATGTTAATTGTTCGGTAATAATCAAACTGAAAAAAAATCACCATCTATTCAACCAGAGCAAACCTGGAAACTAAACGAACATATTTTACTTGAACATTTTTTTGTAAATACTCAAATAGATTAATGAACACCCAAAGAGTAGAAAATTGGAATGTTTGTCAATGTTTTCTTCCCGTTAGAAGTTCGAACCCACAACCTACAGCGCAATAGATTCTATGATATCCACTAAGCCAATCGTCAAGTTAATTTACTTTCTTTTGAATTGTGCCTAAATCGGTTATAAAACCAGTTTTGAAGGATTAAATATGATTTATGATGTTGTTAAGGGCTTTCAAATCTCGCAAAGGGCCATGAATGCAGTTATGTATGTTGTGAAACAATTAATAAACCAAACCTTTTCAAGGCTAAGAGTAATTAACCTATTGTGAAATAAGTCAAGTCGAATTTTCAATTACTTAATAAGTAGTTGCTAAAGTGAACCCAATTCCAATTAATATTATAAATGCGATATTAATTGGGATTTTTTATATACATATACGCGACACTATTAATAAGTCTCGACAAGCATCAGTAATGGGAAGCTATTTATAATGTGTATAATCTAATAATATTTATTTAAATTACAAATTCAAATAATTATTTTTATATTTCCGACACATGAATTATTCAGAAGTTTGATATTTCGCGACGCGTATTATACTTCTTTACACCTTACCAATGTGCTCTATAAATTTTCTAAATCCGCAATCTTTCCTACTATATTATGTGATCTTAATTGACCTTTGTTTTATTATATTATGAATGAAACAAAGGCATTTTAATACTTTTAAATGATATCCTCAATATTTTAGTAACAATCCTGTTCCAAATCGCCCAATTATGCAAAAATTGAAAAGCCGCAAAAAGTACATTGACATTTTGTGTCCGTTTTTACGAGCAATGATTGCTCACCGGTGTAACTTCACCGGTGCAAGCTTGGTCTACTACTCTTTTATTGCTAAAAATATTATCCAGCATGATGAGTAATCCTGCTGCATAATATTTTCTGTCGCCTCTTACGACACACATAGGTGGAAATAGGATGGAAACACGCGCAAAGTGTACTGCCCGTTAAAGATTCCCACCTTTAAGCTAGTAAGTAAAAAAATCGCATTTCTTTTTAACTACATAATAGACTAGTTTGGTCCTCAAAATTTCAGCTATGCTTAAATAACGTAGGTCTAGGGCTTCTGGGATCGCAGTATGGTACTCTATAGATTGTGGAATAGTAATAATTTAAAAGTTTATTAGACAATCAAATACTTATTTATTGCAGTTTGGGCTCGCGAATGGCCCAACCAGTTTGATTATATTTAATCGCAATGTTTACGATTTTAAATCTATAAATTTCCGAATTTTTTGGACCCTCATATAAGTGGAGAGAGCATAAATTAGTAAGGTATATTGCACCAAGTGCCATTCACATTATGTTACATAATGTCAATAACTTCACGCGAATTACAACTTTTATCGTTATAAAAATTTTCTCGCGAGGATTTCGTCGTACTTACTTATTATATAACAATCTGCTCATTTACTTTAAAGCAGGAGTTACCAACCTTTTCTTGGCCAAGAACCATTTCTAAATCATTATGTAGTAAGTTGGGACCACGATGTAGAAATTAAGACAAATCGAACCACTGATTTGACCACTTAACTTCTTAGATATGAATATGAGTATTTTATTGTCTGCTTGTAATTTTATGACTTACAAACAGTTAAAGTTTCATTATTACCTATGACTTTAACTCATCTCATTAATAAACATCGTATAGATTTTTCTGAATGCTTTATTTTCTACAGAATCCCTTATATTAGAGATGGGATAACGTCATCGATGAAAAATAAAGATCCCGCTTTCCCATTGCCTAATATAAAAATATATCGGGTGCGGCGGAGGTTTAGTGTCAGAGGTAAATAATAATTTGAACCATATTATTAATTTTATACTTTTAATAGATACAATATTCTTTTCAAGTTTTTTTTTTATATTTTTTACAGAACTTAGCAAAATTAGGAGCGATTGTAACAGGCGTGGACCCAAGTGAAGGCCTAATAGAATTGGCTAAGCAACACAGCAATGCGAATTTTACAGGGAATAAACCTACGTATTATTGTGGAACAATCGAGGTAATGTTTATTTTATACTATGGTATAGTCGTAATCTTTTGGTGCATCTGGGCTATTATTTTTAACAGGGACCACCAATTAAATATTTGGTTTAATCGTGTGTCTCATGCTAGTGGAGGTGATAAATCTAAATACCCACTTTTTGGAACCAAGGAAAGCAGGTTGGGAACCACAGTTTTAGTGGAACCTACATACAGCGAAGAAAGCCATATAAATGGAGTAGATAGATATATAATAGAAATACCAACATACTTACTTTACTTAAAATTATGTTTCGGTTTAAGTGTATCTGATAGGTAACATTCAATAGATGCCTATCTAATTAGTAGGTAGAATGGGTAGAATTATACAAAATATTATAAAAAGCGTGTCATAGCACATCTTTTTTATTATCTATTTAGTATATTGATATATCGAAATTAATTTTCAAACGAAATACAATGATTTCCATTAAAAAAACGTAATAATATTGACACCCACGAAAAACGAAAATAGCCTCTATAGAGCCCAATTTAAAAAAAAAAAATTATTTTCTTTAGTGCAATACTTTTTATTCCTTTCAGGAGCATGCCCCAAGCCATCAAAACTATTATGATGCTGTCATAGCGTCAGAAGTAATAGACGACGTTGTCGACAAGGATGTCTTCTTAAAATTATGCGTAGAGACGCTCAAACCCGGCGGACAGTTGTTCATAACTGCGCCAAATATAACGAGAATTGCGCAATTTCTTGGTATATATTTAGCAGAAAACGTCTTCAATATTGTGGCAAAAGGACTTCACGATTATGAGAAATTTATTTCGCCTGAAAATGTCTCACAAATATTAGAAAAAAGTAAGAACAAAACTATAATCATTATTTAAAAAGACTTTACTCAAGATTATTAGTAATTTCAAATGATAATAGTATTTCAGCAGATACCTAACAAAATAATTGTTTACGAATGGGTTAAGTATACAAGTCACGTAATTTTCCAATAGGTGTGTTCTAAAAATATTTTGCATAGTGAATATTTATTTTAAAAACAAAGTCGCAGATAATCAGGCCATCATTATAAAAGTTGTATTGATTACAAATATAGAATATTACATAGTTGCTTTTTAGAGTTTAGTTTGTAGTCAAGAAAATCATTTAAAACAAAATTCTAAACCGTTAATCTTATAAACGATCCCTGACTTTTTTGACTATCAATCATCCTATATAAATCTCAATTTAACATTTAATACATGCTTTCAATCATGTCCTAATTTTTCCGTAGCAACTTGGTACCTAGTAATTTAAATGTATCTACAAATAAGTGTTGTAAATGTATAATAGACATCTCTTTTTCAGATAACTGCAAAGTAGACAATACACACGGCTTATTTTACTATCCAATTATACACAAGTGGCAATGGGTGTTCTTTAATTCTCTATGGTACGCACTACAAGCAACGAAATTAGAATAAGAACAAGACTTTGAGATTATGAATGATATTAGTTTTATGGTCAATGTTATTAGATTTATGATCAATAAAGGTTATCAATGGTTTTATTTTTATAAAATTCCGTTTGTAATGAATTAAAGATAACCAGACTTCCATTCTGCTTAGGACTTTGGTTAAATACCAGAGAAAAATGTAAAAATCGTCGAAGAATGACAGAGAGGAACAATCAATTAATTAGAACGTGAATAAATGAAAAATATGGCCTTAGAAATTTATGTAGGTATCTTACCTTTCCTGCTAATAAATATAAATATTCAGGGACATTTTACACTACGCCATCTAGTCCCAAACTGAGCAAAGCTGGTACTATGGAAACTAGATAATTGATATACCTACATACTTAACAATTTTTTTGTAAATTCATACATACTATAGGTAAATTAACACTCAGACAGTTCAAAATTACAATGTTCATCACATCTTAATTTTGTACTCGTGGGGATCGAACCCACATCACACATTTTTGTATACACTGCGCCAATCGGGTTGTCTAATCTTTGCCCTAAAACAAAGGGCTTTTTGGTTTTAATTAAATTATTATTCTGTGATACGGCAGATCACCTATGAGAAAGTAGGCAGTGGAACTCTTGCTTTATAAATATTATGTATAGTTATGGTTATTGTCAAAATTAACCGTACTTTAGACTTTAGTGACGTGTCGTGTCACATAATACTTCATAATGTTCATATTATTAAGTTTTTAGGGGCGAAAATTATTTATATGAGATTCAAACGGCTATAAACATATTCAAGTTTCGAGCGATAATGATACTATGATAAAACATGTTTCTCTAATATGTGATACCCTATAAAGTAATGCATAGCAATGTCGCTGTTGAAACTTTTGAAAGCGCCTAGCTTGTTATTCAAGAAAGATGTTATCACTTTCGTTATTGTTCGTCGACAAGATTTAGGCGGTAAGTTTTGTTGAAATAAGATTGCAATGTGTTTACTACAGTCCCTAACTACCTGCCCGTAAACAAATTCTGTTTTTTTAGAAAACTGTTATATTTATAAATAACGTTGTACATCCGATTCCTTTGTAATGCAATCAATTTTTTTAAGTAATACATAATTTGATTACAATATTCCTTGCTGTTATGATACTACTCACTCAACTAGACTATGACGGCATTTAACCAATAAATCAACCGATTCGCTAAGTCTATTAACTCTTAAATTAAATCTCTCAGTCATAGACGAACGACTCCGCTATATAGCCGTAAAGCCGTCAGCATCAATATCAGTGCTGAGGCAAAAAGTGTGGCATCTGCTCGACCTCCCAGACTACTGCGACGAGATCATTAAACTCAAGTCGCAGGATGGCCAAGAACTGCCGCTAACAGAGTTACGTAAAGGAAACGATCCCCAACATCCTTATATTTTAGAGGTGTGGCTGCCCGTGAAAAATTCATGTGAGGAATACAACTAATTTTGGATTATTTCCTATGTATCGTTAGTTTAATTATGGTTTTAATTCATTTTACAATATCATTACCTACATCTCTTTAGGTATCACTTTGTTGTATTATTTATTAATGATAATTGTAAAGTTTGTTTATTTACCAGCATCAACTAACTTTCACAATATGATTACAATGGGAGACAGCACAATACTGAACAGGAATAGTAGTTCCAGTGGCGATTTCGAAGAAAATCTACACAATGACGCCAGTGCGAAATCCATTGGTTAGTATAAAAGCAAATAATTGACCGAGCGACGCGAGGTCTCAGACTTGACAGTACGTAAATATGAGAAACGACGATACCTTGAGTATTGCTTATCTGATCTTGATTAAATCTCATAGGCGAATAATTGAGACAAAAGAAATTGTAGAGTTCGAACATGAGCGAATTTCGTGGTAGGGTTATGAAGATAGTGGGGTCAAATAGGTGAATGTCTGTCCGAGGATATCTGATTTTGAGAATATGATTTATCCGATCTTGATAAGAAAAGTACGCAAATACTTGGTAGAGATAAAGAAAAATCATGGGTACCTCCAAAAATAAGCGAAATCGGTGGGGTGGTAACAAAGATAAGCGATTTTCATGTGAATATAACCGAGTATGCTATCAAATGAAAAGTTTTGGTCTATTTATACATTACAACCCGAAATCTAGCTCAGAGCGAGTCAGTAGTATATATTATTGGACATTTTATTTGAAATCAAAACTATATTCTCTCATCAAACCAAGTTTATAGCATCCTTGCATGATTCACAAAATTGAAATTTATTATAATTCAACTATTTAATTAGTTCCAGGGCAGACAACGCTGTCTAATAAAACGGTAGCAGTGAATAAGCTTCAAGAAAACGTGGACAATCTACCAAACCTCTTACATTCTGATTACAACCCGGTTGATATCTCGTGTAAGTTGTCAACTTCTTCCATCTTCTATAAGCTTCACGCAAGAAGGAGTCGCGACAATTTCACCAATATCTTGCTAAAGATTCAAAACGATCTTGTGGTATTGAGCAACAAGTTATCCAATTTGGAAAATAAAATTCATCTTTAAACTTACCTATGCCCTTTTATTTTTAATATCGGTCAATATATTTCTTGACCGCTGATTAGATATTGAATAGGTTCCAAAACTACAGAACCGACTTAGATGAAATGTTGTACAGAGAGATTATTTGAAACTCCTGGAATGACATAGGATTTTTATCCCGAAAATCCTACGGGAACATACGCGGGTGAAACCGCGGAGCTCAGCTTGTATTAAATATCATTTATTTAAACCATTGTTCCATACATTAATGATAATCTAAGGAACTAATGAAGTCTGATACCCTTTTTAAAGATTTTTACACCAAATGAAAGACAATATCAAAATAAAGATTTATTTTCAACAAGATTTGTATAAATAAATTACATTCTTATTAGTAAAGCCCCTATATTACGTGTCAATTGTATCCGTATGTACAAAATCTACCTTATGTACAAATAGACCTACAGCAATGTGTAAATAAAACCTAAATGTTCCCGTTTAAAAAGAGGTATATAAAACGTGACTAGCAAAATATATTATTGATGTCTCACTAAGCCACATAAAATATTTAGAATAAATATACTGTACGGCTTTGCTGAAAAAGATGAAATATTTTAAAACAAATTGTTACATAATCTGTTCAAAATTTCAACTTTATTTTTGTTATAAATGTAAATCAATTCGACCTCGATAGACAGAAAATATTTTTACTTTTTTAGAAAAGCCGTATCAATATCCGTTGTTATCACGACATAGTAAGCTGTTTACTTACAAATTTACATTTCACGATAATCTTAGAATATTTATGCGAGTAATAGAGTCAATAATTTAAAGATGCCCATCTTCCGAATGGAAACTATATTTAATTCTTTTTTCGATAAAAATTTTGTGTCAAAACAATTTTACATGTTACAATTTTTATATTTTTTTCAAATTAAATGTAATGTGCCGACACGAAAACAATTACATTTAACGATATCAACAACTAAAAACTTTCAACTTTTACAACTTCCATAAATACCCTTTTTTCACGTACATAATTGTCTATGTTTAAAGCCAAAAATTCAATTCATCTATAAAACTGCAAAAGTGAGGATAAAGCTCAAAAACACTTAGATATTAAATTATAAAAGCTATTGGGCGTTTATATCACTTTCATGGACTTAACTTATATTTGGTAGAATTACATAAAATTTACACTGTGACGTATATTTAAATAAAGACCGTAGAAATACAAAACAAATAGTGACCAGGCATACTTAAGATTAAGAAGTTGTCGTTTCACTGTTGATTGCTCGTTCTGTAACAAAAAGGAAAGTATTAAACACAACATGTCTTCGAAGACATTCATTAATATTTTATTTAATACTTAAAACTTTCCGCCCATGGCTATTATCCTATCTTTCAAGTTGGATCAACCTGCACCGCTGTGTAAAATTTGCTTAAAATCAGTTAAGTAGTTTAAAAGTCCATCGCGGACAAACACTGTGACACGTAATTTATATATGTATTATAAAAAAAGAAGATTTCTTTATTAGGGATAAAAACAGTCACACAATATATATTTATACAGTGGCTGTAAGTAATATCATCCACATATAATTTTGTGGAGAGAACGAAGTAAAGACAACTTCATCAGGCACTTTACATTAACCATGTTATCACAGAATGGAATTGACTACCCAAGAGTATGATAATGGCACGCACGTTGAATACTTTTAAAATAAACTAGTCTCTCTTCAAATTCCAAAATATACACGTCTCAAGCTTTTTAGCTACTAGTGTGCTTAAAATATAATAATAATAATATTTGACTCAAATACAAAAGAGAAGTAAAGCATTGTTTTATTAGAAACTCAAAAGATGAAAGATAAAACATCAACTAAAGACACAAAAACGATGGCGATAAGGAAGTCATTTAAATTAAATGTAACCAAATTATTATTCAATGCACGAAATTTCTATTGACGACCTTGCTTGTAACCCTAACCACTAAGGAATGCCTAATGTTCAAGGTATTTATGAAACGTTTGAAATGTTTGAAACCAAAATAGGTAGTAGGAATAGAACAGCTGTTTCATTAATATGTTTCCCAAAATACAGGGTATCCTAGTATGCGGACAAGTATATTTGAATAAAGAGACACCATAAGTATGTAAATTTGTTGTATCAAAACTATAATGTACGCTTACTAATTGAAACTTGAATATGATCTTAATATTGAATCACATATTTTATAACTCCAGAAAGTCTTATTAAATAAAAAAGAAATCCAAGAAATGTGTTCGTTATTCGATCGGCAATCGATATATATAAAAAGTACCTTATTTTTTGACGTAATTATCCAATAAATACGATGTAATTATGTACATGAAAACTGTGCGCGTAAATATGAATGGTGCATGCATAATATCTTTATAATACGCGGATTGCAATCAATACGCACTAAGAGATTTTTTCTAATTGCTGGCTTTCAACAACCGGCGGATATGGGCCGCTATTAAAAATACTTAGAAGATTTATGAGTTATTTTTACACGATTCGGATGTCTATGAACTAACGTTAGTTTGAATATGTTCCTCGACAAAAAAACACACTGTATTATAGATTACTTGTTAGTCTAAAATATAATGGAGACGTATTTTTGAAAACAGTCTTTGTGTGAAAAAAATACGAATTATACATATCAAAACAGGAACATTTCCTCTATATAGTATCAGTGTAGAAGGATAGATTTTTTCATGCTAATGCGAACAGCGGAAAAAGGCGCGAAAAGTGACTCAACGCACACACGCTGTCGACGTGAAGTCTTTCATATAAAAGTGGTCTCGAAATGTAAAGGCTAAATCGGTATAATCTATACCGATTTTCACAGGTATTTTTCAGATAAGGAAAAACAAAATTTTTAGATTCTTCCTTAAAGTTGACTTTTTTTCTATGGACCAAACAATCCATTCTCTGAAACCGAACCGAACAAACCTGTGAAAAGTCCGTTAAATTTGAGTACAATTTTTGAAATTCGGTCAAAAATCGGTACTTTGCTAGAACAGTCACTGTATCTGTAAAAAACGGTCAATTCGGGACATATAAATAAAAAAATAGACCACAAACAACGAAACGTCCCTATGATAATCGCACTCAAAACTAAAAACACTCACCTTAATTTCGTGCTTAAATATGCTCTCCGTACAGCACTTAGTCATGACTAAGAAACCGCACATCTTCTCCTGCACACTCAACGCATACTCTATACTGCGGATGAGATCGTTCGTCTTCATCACCAACAGCGCTTGCCGGTCCACGTTTTGTAAGCAGTGTGTCACGTGGTGAAGGAAGTTCGGCAACTCGTTTTGGAATGTTGATTTCTGGGAATGATCAGTTGAATGTCAAGTACTTACTTGAATATTTTTGTGAAGGATTTCTTATACTTGATATTGACATTTTATTGATTTGAGTATATAGCGAAATTTCTTCGGCCGTTTTCAATAATGAATCAAAATTTGTAATCTCAGATTAAATGACATTTGAAGGTCAAAAGTCATAACAAAGGCGTCGACAAAGTATCGAAATCAAAGTAGGTGCAAATAGATTTGCCTGACTTTAGTAAGCAAAACAAGGGATACATAGAATCTAAAATAAAACGGTCGTTACAAACGATTTCAATATTCTATCGTAGTAAGTATACCATTATAATAGAAAGATTTTTTCGTTCGATTGCATTTGCATTGGATAGACTCGGAAACAAGTGGACCGATTTTAATAATCATTTGGCCATGGTATTCCTACATTCTCCACTGCACTAACATAGGTTGCATTTTTTACGAAACAAATAGATATATTGTTACGTTTTTTTTCCAATAACAATTAAAAAAAATTATACTCTTCTTGATGAAAAACTGATCTTTGCTAGTTTTTTAAAGGTCGGACAGGATAATTATATTATAATAACAATAACATCCTTATGTGACATCCAAACGATTTACATAATAGTTCTTGAGGAATAATATCATTTTCCTTTTGTATATAGCACTTGATTGCTTAACACAAGGCTGACATATATTTGCGGTTACAATACCAAGTCATTCATACATATTTTACATCCTATTCACGCATTAGACTATTAATTAATAAATAATATAACTATTAATTTAATTTGGTTAAAACGAAATACTTCTTATTATTACAAATGGCAACTCAACTAAGTAAAGTATTTAGTAACTAAACTCGACTGAAACCTTTTTAAACTGAAAAGCGCCTCAAGAGGCCAATTTCGAAAATAAGCGTTTTAACTTTGACTTTGAGTTGACTTTGAAATTTTTTTAAGTTTTCTTTTTTTTTTTTAAATTTATGCAATTTTTTGTGATTTTTTTTGTAAGGACACACTCACCTCACCAGACGATGGTTTCGTGACATCGATTCCTTTCATAATAACGTCCCAGGGCCTCCCGGTCACCATACATGCAAACAAACCGTACAGCTCATCTTGTATACCGAGGTTCTTTGCGTATAACCGTATCCCTTCCTTGTCCCTGGCGATTATCGACAGCCACAACTTTGAATAGTCGTAACGGAACTTTTCCGACAATTGCTGTAAATTTTCAACACATTGATAATTGTTAACAATACATTGATATACCTAATAATTTAAAATAAAGTTTACATTCACATGTTAAACCAAAACTAAGTAACAAAACAGTTTTTGTATGTAATATAAATGCTTCAAGGCAACAAATCTAATCAAAATGTTCCTGCAGTTTTTGCATAACTTGGATATACATCAAACTTAATTTTTTTTGTTCTAAACTATAAGAAATTTTTGCCGAAATTGAGAGAGCATTTATTCATAATTAGCGGGGTTTGGTGGTGGTGAGGGTACTACTCAATATTGAAACCAAAAATGTGGTTAGATTTTTTTGTGTATCTGTTTGTATATTCATCCCATGAAAACTACAGTTCAAATTCAAATGCGGTTTTCACAGATGTATTTGTATGTTATATTATATATACTTTCAACTTAACATCTGGGTGTGTATAAAAATTTCTAATCCCGGAATGCCCACAGGATCAGAAGTTACACGGATAAAACTGCGGACATGCGGCATGACTATTGTACAATATATTCTTACAATAAATAACAAAAAATAAAATTATTAAAACATTAAGTAAATGGTTCTACTCACAGCATACAGGCCATGATCCAAGAGATAGACAGTAACATCTTTATCACTGGGGTCCTTCTTAACTATGATATTTCCTGGGTGTGGGTCACTGTGTACAAAGCCAGTAACAAATATCATATGTGAGTATAGATCACCTAATTTTGTGCATAAATCTGTTCGGCTAATACCGTGGTTCTAGAAATAAAAATTAAGAAATTATTGACATATTACATTGTTTCTTTCTATTGTTTCATTTATAAAAACACTGGATAATTTTAAGAGCCTTATAAATGTATTTAATGTTTCACTCTTCAGTTAAAATACTCATTAGTATAACTTAAAATAATCAGAGTAATACTATTAGGGAAAATGGAAACTGGGCAAAATTAGCCAAGGTTGTGTGTTTTTATCACTATTGCATAATAAAATCTTTATTTTCGTGATTTGAAATTGTAATCCCAGTGGAATTAACAATACAATTAATTACATATTTCACACATAAGGAATGCAATATAATTATTGTTGAATAACTACATCTAGATTAAAGAAAGGATATGGATATTTTAATTCCATACTCACATCAATATATTTTGTGTCATTAACTTGTCCACCTGTAACATACTCCATAACAAGAACTCTTTCCGAACAATAATCCCAAAAGATCTTTGGAACTTTCAACCAACTATAATTTTTGAATAATTCCGCAACCTTTTCAGAATTCTTTCCTTCCTCTAAGAAGTTAAGTTCTTTGGCTATATTCTTCTTTGTCTCCTCAACAAGCCAATCCATTTGAAAGTCAGGGAAGACCCTTGACATTATGTTAATAAGGAATTCCATCCATGTTAAATCTATGGAAATGTTTTTCCGTACATAGTGGTGTTGGACTTTGACTGCAACCTCTTTGCCATCTTTTAATCTAGCTCTGTGTACTTGTGCGAGGGATGCTGTGCCCAAAGGTTCGGGATCAAATTCCACAAAAAGCTCAGAAGGCTGCAAACAGACATAAAAATATTCAATAGATCCTATTTATTTTATTTGAATTAAAATTAAGTTTCTTTATATTTCTCATAAAAAATTTTATATTTTCAAATATTATTTTTTAAATTATTTTCACTGAATGCTGTTGCTTTGACACAAAAAAAGATAGTTACAGAAATAGCTTACTGAAGGTTTAATATACTGTAACTGGTACATTGCAAGCATGCAAAACAAGATTGCATCATATTATTTTGCAATAATGCAATATTTATGCATTCATAAAAATAAAATCCATAAAAATTAATCTGTTCACAAACAAATTAAAACAATTTATAACTTACATCTTTGTTTAATTCATCCTTAATGACTTTATATAATTCTTCTACAGTATTCTGTGGGGCATCTTTATGCAAAACCCTCATAGTTGTTACATATTCAGTGGGCAACAAATAATCGAGGGCGCCGACGTGCTGCCCAACTTTAATGTACACACCTTTGTTGGTTTTACATAATTCAAGCAACTTCTCTGCTCCTGCCTTGTGTGCATCACTTTTCACTTGCAAATACTCTTTAGATTCCTTATCCCATTCTTTACTATAAAGCATTGATTTATATATCCTACCGATATCTAATGCCGTCCGTGCTGCCCTTGTATGTCTCACAATTGCAAGGGAATCATAATCACCCTCCGAATATACTGATGTAACGATAGCTCCACTTCCTATGGCTACACTCCCGTACAGTCCATACTTCACAACTTTGGATACGTTCCTGGTAAGCATGTTGCACTTTTTATCAATTGTCTCACATAATCATCACAATGTTTTATCCTATAACTTTTTATTAAAGAATAAACGAAATTATGTTCTACAACGTCACCGTCCTCACGATTGACTAAAGGTAAAGTCAAATTTGAACTGCAAGTTTGAAATATTTATGTCATGTATGACAGCATCACTGTCAAATGTCAACACTCAACATGTCGTGCTTTGTTGAATGCTGCCAATGCAAAATTGGTGACTTAAAAAAAGAGATCATCTCCAGTCTCAACTAATGCAATCCGAGATCATCATTTCAAAAAGTTTTGTAGGAACTGATTCATCGTCGTACAGCAATATCAGCTCAAGCGATTTTTTGGATGACATACTTGTTGGAGAAAATTGTTATCACTTAAAATTGATAACTTCTTAGAACATAACATATTATGACAAAATTATTGCATGTGTGCAACTAGCCTATTAATACAAGAATATCTGTTTTTATGGTTCCATACCTGAAATGCCGCCTCTTCATATCATCAGATGTATCTGCGGACGTCATCTGCGGATGCATCCGCCGATGTGAAGACGGGGTAATCTGCCTATCCGTAGTAGGTATTTTACGTCCGCCGATGCATCCGCCATCAATCCGGCTGTTGTCGGTTTTTTAGCACAGATCAAAGGATTTCATTACCCAGAAAGATGCGTCTGTCCACACATAGGCAGATGCATCAGTGTAATTTATATAGCCAATTTATTCGTTAATATAATTTTACATTTTAAGTATCGTTTTTATTGTTTAAGCCATTGATATAGAATCAACTATAAGTATCAATGGTTTTAACATTTTACATTTGAATCTTTAATAATTCTTTCTTGATAAAAATAGCAAATATGAGTACTGAGGAAACATTTAAATTTATAATCATTTTTTTTCAATTAAATAATAACTTTTCCCCTTTTTTAACTACTCTATTGAGATGTACACTCAATAAGTACTACGTATTTATATAATTTGCTAGAGCGGCTACGGACTACGGTCTCAATCTCCATTATTAATTCCATTCCATTTTCGCAAGACGCACGACCTACGTCCTTCAAGAACGAGAAACGACTGATGCTTTGAGAGATGTGTGGACACTGCTAGCAAATCCATCGGCCGATACGTCTGGCGATATCCGCCAATGCATCTCTTGATATGTAGAGGCGGCATTACCTATAACATAAAAGCTATCCTAATCCTATTAAAATAAAAAATAAATAAAATATCAATTTTGTGCGTTCACCATGATTTTAAAGTTAAAAAGGTGGCAAAGGTCCGATGTAACCCAAGCATTAATTATGTCAAATATTTACATTATGGCAACTCAAACTCGTGCCGCCATCTTTCTTTCGTATGTGTTCCGCTTCCGTTGACAGTTCTTTTTAGCTAAAATCTCCGAAAATGAAAGCCAAAGGCGAGGTAAGATTTTAAATTAAAATAAATTCAGTGTTTAATAAGATGATTGCAACTTTACTAAATATAAGATTATCGTTTTACAAATCGTTGCAATATTAAAATATAATTAAAACAATGTGAATAAAAATGTTTGTGAATCGGTGTGGATAAGACACGTTGCCGCGATGGTTTTAATGATGTTGTTGCTGTAAGTTATTTTAATAAAAGTGAATTAATTTTATAAATTGGATCCAGAGCACACTAAAGTCATTATTAGTGTCTTTAAAATGCATTTGGGTGATACTTTCTTGTGATAGTATGTTTATGTATTTTTAGGTTATGTCATGTTGTGTCTGTATATCCACATTTACATTAAACACTGAGTTTTTTTAAAAGAATACATGGTTTTTAGGAGTCTAATATCGATGATTTTTTCAGTTGAAGGAATATGAAGTCATTGGCCGTAAGTTGCCATCAGACAGTGAGCCAAAGCCGCCACTATACAAAATGAGAATCTTCTCCCCAGACCAAATTGTGGCTAAGTCTCGCTTTTGGTACTTTTTGAGACAATTGAAGAAGTTCAAAAAGACCACTGGTGAAATTGTCTCTATCAGGGTAAGTCATAATTTTATATAAATTTAAGTTTTCAAAGTAATTTTATTTTATATTTATAAATTATAAATATGGATTTGAAAATTCCTTAGATCTGCGGCATTACTTTTAAATTAAAATACATTTTCAACTTTTTATTCCTCTACCTTTTATAGTAAAAAAATTCTCAAAAATGTGATGCACAATTTCATCCACCTTTTATAAAGTTTATATGATGGTAGGTTAAAACTCCCTTGAAATTATACTTCACCTATTGCTTAAATATACTGTCAAATAATGTTTTATGTAGAAGATATAAAAAATTTTCACAAGCTATTTATTTACAAGAATATTGTATAAAATTTTAATGGGATATCTAGAAGTTGACGAAGAGCTAGCTAATTGCATCTTGTACATCCCTATTACTGAAATATTGGAATTAATTTAATTATTATTATTTCAAAACCATTAATGATTTGTTTTATTTCACTAAATGGTTACATGATACATATCAATTATTTCTATTTAATAAATGCAAAAAGTAGCCTGACAAACTAAATTAATTAAGAATTAGGACATGCATGATGTTGGGAACTACAGATTTCTATCACCAATTATCTTCTTTTACACAATTTTTTGCACTTTACAATATTTTTAGGAAATGAAATCCAGAATGGATTTCTGAATTCTTGAAGTTACTGTACTTTTCCCGTGGTAACAATAGACCCTTTGTTGTAAATGTTTATTAGACATACCATTTTTACACAATATTACCATATTTTTCTTCATCAAATAGTGATTTCCCCCTTATAGGAGATTTCCGAAAGATATGTGCAAACCATTTGGCATGAGCAATACACTGTTAATCCTAAGAAACTTTGTGTTAGACTACAAAGTTGTAAACATACAATACAGACAATTGTAATATAGTATTATACATGAGTGTTTACTAATAATTAGATAATTGACTTTTTTTAAATTTTATGCATAATTTTATTTATTTATTTCAAAAGATGTACTAATAAGCAAAATATGCATAACACTATTTAAAACTTGAACATTATTGCTTTGACAAATACCTATTTAGTGTGCATTCCTAATCATTTCGCTTCTACTGTATAATGTAGTTATACATCTGCATTTTCTCTATTCACATCCAAACTAAGTTCATAAATAGTAGACAACAAAAGTATGATGTTATAGCGCTTTTAAAATAAATATTATTGAATTTTTTATGCAAATTGAAAGTTATTACTAGTCAAGTCCAATTTTACATAGCTATAAATAGTATAAGTTAATACATGTTTTTTGCCACTATAATATGATCTTTGCAGTTTTTGTTTAAATATCATGGAAAATATCTAGGTTCAGGATTTTAGTAACAATTATGTTGTAAGTTTTTAGTGTATGTAAATGACCTGATTGGCAGAGTGGAAACAGCATAGTCTATTACGCTGGAGGGTGTGGGTTCGATCCCCATGAGTAGAAAATTTTCATGTGATGAACATTGTAATTCTCTACTGTCTAGTTGTTGATTTATAAATAATAAAGTATATGTAAGTATATCTATCAGTTATCTAGTTCCCAAAGTACTTTGCTTAGTTTGGAACTAGATGGCGTTGTTTTAAATGTCCAGGAATATTTATTTATTATCAATAACGTTTACAGGAAATCCCAGAGAAGAGCCCAATCAAGATCAAGAACTTCGGCATCTGGCTCCGCTACGAGTCCCGCTCCGGAGTTCACAACATGTACCGCGAGTACCGCGACCTGTCCGTGGGCGGCGCCGTCACGCAGTGCTACCGCGACATGGGGGCCCGCCACAGAGCGCGCGCTCACTCCATCCAGGTATTCATTTATACTCTTTATTCCATTATACAAATACATACAAGCATTCTTAATAAGAATAGCACAAAAAGCAGCCTATCATGTGATATGTGCGCCTTTTTCGTAAATTACCTTAATAGCTTCACTCGTGCTTGGTTATCTATCTTATCTATCTTATTATAATAAAATATAACTTTCGCCCGCGGCTTCGTCTGTACTTCCATTAATTTAACCTAATCCTTAAACCTAATAATTAATAATCCAGCTAATAGATATCTATCTAAATGTCTGAAAGTTCATCCGTTCAGTAGTTGTGGTGAGATTATCCCTGGATTTGGTTATGGATAAATTATGATATAGCTATTACGTCTTTTTTTTTCAATCGAAAGTCCAATGTTCCAAAGAAACTTTTATGCATGGTATTTAATAAGAGTCTTCGCTATAATATATAAAAAAACAAGTACAAAATTACTTAAAATAAATAATAATGGAACAAGAGATCTGAGTACACTAGCTCATTCTAACATTAAAATGCTTGATTTGTGATATGCATATAACTTAACACTAGACTCACTCCCACTTCCTCAACACATTGGAACTATCTAGTCTTTGCAACATCATTGGAATTCAATAGTTTCTACTAGAAAACAGGAGGTTATAGTTGACTAGCTAAGCTACGCGATTTCAATTACGTATATCTCTAGTTCCTGTTGGATTTTCAGGATAAAAGCCATGCTTTGTTCTTCCTCGAACTTTAAACAATATCTGTACAAAACTTCATCCAAATCGGTCCAATAGTTTCGGAGCCTATTCAATTTCAACTAACAAATTTTTATGATATCAAATAATAAATTAATTTTAATTTTATATTATATATAATTTATTTTATATAATAAATTTAAAAATTTCAACTATAAAGATTTATAGTTGAAAATACCCTAAACTTCCAACATATAAGCATAAACAAAAACCACGTAAACTAAATCGTTTAAAAAATTCCAGATCATCAAAGTGGAGGTAATCAAGGCGGCGGCGTGTCGCAGGCCGCAGGTGAAGCAGTTCCACAACAGCAGCATCAAGTTCCCGCTGCCCAAGAGAGTGCACCACCACAAGCGCCTCAACACCTTCGCTTACAAGAGACCCAGCACCTACTTCTTGTAATTTAATTAATAAAAAACACGTAAAGTGATTTTGTGTTTCATTTTATACACGGCAAAGGAATTAATACTTCATTTTGCGGGTTCATTATTAGTGTGCGACCTGTGTTGGCAAAATTATTGTTTTAAGAATTCAACAGTCAAACACTAATGGCCGTTTTCAACATTCTATCTATCCCTTGTTTTGCTTATTAAAGTCAGGCAAATCTATCTTTGCACTTTGATTTCAGTATGCTGTCGACGTATAGCCTTTGTTGACTTTTGACAATCAAATGTCATTTAATCTGAGATAACAATCTATCCATAATCTTTGATACATTATTGAAAACGGCCGTTAATTACACCCTCGATCTAACTAAAGATGATTATAAGCTAGCTCTCAATACATTGACGTGACATTCGGAATGCTTTTAATTCGAATTTACGTTATTGTGATAAATAATGGCACAAGAAGTATCAATAATTATTGAGAATTATAATTCTCAATACTTTGAAAATAGTTCAGAATAAAAAACAAACTGGTTTTATTATGTGGTTGTAGGCTTTAATGTTAGAAATAAAATCAAACTATAATGTATTATTAATCTTACACTGATATTTTTAATATAGAATTTTCGTATGCATACAGTTGGCAAGATTTTGACTCGTTGATGAACAAGTGGTGGTAACACCACTTTCAAGAAATGTAGTTCATATGCCGTACTAATAAGTAATTACTATTTTTGTGTACGTTCCTCCAGCTGAAAAGTATCGAATTACGCGACACTACATTTTTGCCAAAGAAAGTTGAAAGCTTTTGAAGGAACACACATAATTTTTTCTGTTTCTTAGGACCAATAAAAAGGAAAATAACCACATGAAGTAATTAATATTTTTTATTACATCCATTTTTATTATTATTTTAAGGAAATAATATAATACATGTATACTAAACAATGCTTTATTAAAATAAAAATAGAATTTATCTCTTAGGGTTCTAATAAATTCATAGATCACAAGTCAGCGTCCAAACTATACACATACATGCAAAAACTCCGACTTCTCAATCAAAGGATTTTTTTAAGAACAATTATAAAATAAGTTTTTCGACGATAAAAGGTGGGTAAAAGAAAGTTTTATCTATAGTTATCATACAGTTTGGCGCTGACTTCTATTATTAGCAAATTTCATAGTACATACATTCTTACGATAATTTTATTCATAAAAGACTAAACAATTGAGACCAAATAAATAGTAAAAAATCAGTCAATTTTGTCTACACGTTATTACGTACGTAATTTTTTAAACTTTTGATGCGCGCCTCTACAAAATACAGAAAATTGTAGTACGCGAGCGAAGCCGCGGGCGGAAAGTTAGTTATGGGATATATCTGTAGATATTTGGAAATTTATTGAGTGTTTTTTAACCTATCCGTTAATTAAGTTTATAAAAAGACATGTCCGCAACTCATCCCAAATTTAATTTAGCATAAAGCCTATTTACAAACCTCATTTTAATTTTTAACACTAATCTAATGAAATCTTATTTAAAATTTATCAAAATTTGCTCACTAGTTTTTACGTAATTGACGAAGATACAAAGAGACAAACAGAAAAAAATTCTAAACATGGTTATTGTGTCTATACTCTATAGAATATGCAATACTCTTTGTGATAAATATGTAATGTACAGATATGGTTTGGTTTCTGTTTTACTATATGTATACATTTATTACGATTTGGTCTCAATTAATGTTTCTATTATAATTATTATTTGTATGTTTTTTATTTGCATATCGTAAAAAAAAGTTTAACTTTAATCCGCGATCATTTTCTTCTTTTTTTAAAATATGAGTATAAATGCACAACATAAGTATTTACTTATTGAATAATTTTGCAAAATAATTAAGTAAATCCTTGTTGTTTCATTACAAAATGTTTTTGGTAAAAGCGGGGAGCGGTAGTTGATAAATTAAAAGGTCAATATATGACCTTATAAATATAAAAAAAAAACTTATAAAACTATTAAATACAGACAATACATATTGAGATATAAAGTACTTTGAGACAAATAGGAAAAAATTGCACAGACTTTCTTTCATACGCTAGCCGTTTTCATACACATTTCGTAAACTTTCGTATATATTTTTATGAACTACTAGCTTTCCGCCCGCGGCTTCGCACGCGTGGGCTACTAATTTCTGTATTTTTTAGAGGCGCACGACAAAAGTTTAGAAAAATGACGGTCACAGGACCGCTGATAATTATTATATGTGTAGTGTCTTTTATAATTTTCTATGGAAATTGAATATGGAATATAATAGAAACTGAAAATGGAAATTCATCAAAATCTCACAGTGCGCGTGCCTCTTCAAAATACAGAAAATTGTAGCACACGCGAGCGAAGCCGCGGGCGAAGAGTTATATACCTATTTTGTGAAAGTTTTTGAGAATTTATTGAGTGTTTTTACAGTATCTATATATAAAGAGTATAAAAAGACATGACCGCAAGGCAAACAAATTCTCACATTGTCACGTGGTATGACATTTTCACGACTTTAGAAGCATATATCTCAAAAAATATTTAATTTAGCAAAAAACGCATTTAGAAACCTTCATTTCATTTTTATAGACCTATCTAATGACATCATATTTAATGATGTATTCGCGAATTTATTTTTTTACCCTCCGTTTACATGTATGGAGAGCCACCCCTAAAAATTTTTTTTTCAAATAAAATGTAGCCTATAATTTGCACCTAATATTGATCTATCAGCATGTGAAATTTTATCAAAAACTACCCAGCGGGTATTACGTGATTGACGCACATACAAACAGATAAACAGACAAACAGAAAAAAAAAATTCTAACCATGGATTTGGTATCTGTAGAACATACATGTTGCATATCAATTACTGTTTTTGAAAAATATTCAATGTACAGAAATGGTTCGGTTACTGTTTTATTATATGTATAGATATATTATTATTTGACACGAAACCGTACGAATATATAAAATCTATGATGTAAGAACTTGTTCTGAACTTAATCATATGATTATTGAAGGAATGGATAGTTGTTTGTTTGTCACTGTGTATATCGACACGGGCTATGAAAACCTACGAACTAATTCAAATTAAATAGATATTCTAAAACCATACAGGAAAATTTGTATAGGAAGCCAACTTAAACATTCGATGGATTCTTGCTTTTGTGATATTAAAAGTAATATTTCGGTACAATACGATATTTTCCTTTAAAAAACAACTAAAATATTTTTCAACATATTTTTTCTAAAATAAATTGTAATTCCTAATATATTGGCGAACAGCCTGAAATAAATAGATTTATAATTATTATTATAAAAATTGCCACACGACATTTTCATACCCCATCGTCGATATATACATTTACATAGATATTATTTTATATAGCCAATATCTTAAGAGCTAACTTGGCAGCGGCTCGCTTGGCCTGCGACTTGTTGGAGCCCACGCCGTAGATCGTATGCTTCAGACCGTTCTTCGAGAATGTCACGGGTATCATCACTCTGGGAACTTCGGTATTTGTCATTTTTGCGTCTCTGAAATCATAAAAAAAACTTTAAACTCTCTTTGACATTGCCTAAACCGCTTAGCGGCATAAGGCTGGGTTCACACGGCGTCATCCTGCACTCTTTTATTTTATTTGTTAATATAACGTACAATTACCCGGTTGTTCATAAAGATTTTCTGGTAGTGTAAAAAACGTGTGTTTTCATTTCAATATAATCAGTTACCCTTCTCATAAAATACTCGTACTGTTTGGCCACTCGTTAGGAAAACAACGCAAAGTCCATATGATGCGATATACGAATTTATTGAGTTTTTATTATTATATTCAGCTAGCTAGCTAGCTTACACAAAATACGAAAATAAACATACATACACACAGACAATATTATACATACATACATCCATTCTTGCCACCAAATTTCATCCGAATCGGTCCAGTAATTTCGCGAGCCAATTTAATTAAACAAAAAAAATCAAAGTTATATAAGGATTAGTAGTATAACAATTAATTCACTTACCCAAAACTAGGGCACGCGTACACCATCTCATACAGCACGCGCACCGGTTGTTTTGGCACTCGCTGTGAGAACGACGCGATCTCCCTCCACATAATGCGATACACGAACTTCCACACTGCCTCCAAACTACCCCCACTGTCTAAATATATAGCACCAGCTAGTGACTCGAAAATGTCACTGACAGCCTGAAATCGATACAAATTAAATTTACATCCAAGGTTTAGGATTTAATACAACTCCATCTAGGTCATTGTTCAGATTAAAAGAACAAAATATTTCTTAGATCAAATATATTTCAATGATTAAAAAGCGTAAGGATTTAACGAGTAAACTGGAATATTGAATACGTTCATCCGTTATAATCCGTAAGAACTAAGAATATTGCAAACAGTGAAACAACTTTAATTTATTCACATAAGGTTGAATTTTGCAAATTATTTTTTAATAAGATAGGAGTGAGCTTCTCACTCATGTTTAGGGTCAGTTTTGAGCGTTTGCTTTTGAAATATGACACAGGGCATCTAGAATTTGTATATATCAACAATTGTTAGCTTAAACATATTTCAACGAATTTCATCATTAAAAGTGTAAAATTGACCTACTGGCCTATGGAATCTGTTCATCCGTGTTTGAGTCACGAACAACCAAACATACAAAATCAGTCATACCTTGGGAACCTCAACGTATTCAGCGATCTGGCACTCCTCCTCATCAATGAGGTACAAGACATCCTCGAGAATCTCGTGGTCTCTTTGCTCTTGGTGCTCCGCGAAGTTTAATATCGCGTTATCTAGGATTGGATTTATGTCCGAGCAAAGGAACCTAAGGTGAATAACAAAAAAATATTTGTAACGATACGTAAATTTCATAAGTAGATTATTATAGTTTACAAGTCGACGTTTAAACGAAATTCTTGACGTTTTACACATTATTTTCCCACGGGTATAGTCATCGCATTTATGTTAAAAATTACGTAAATACAAAATCTTGATCTTGACCCCAGATGTTAAATTCTGTGAGTTTCTTGAGCGAAAAAGTGACGACACGGAGTATTGTGAGAGAAATGTATAGTTGGTACAGTGTATTATATAAGAGGTAATTAATTAATTTTAAATATTATTTAAATTATTTATTTTCTCTTTAATTTAATGTGTTTTTTTTAATGTTTAAGACGTGTAATTCCTTCCACCTAAATTTAAAAAAAATAATAAGACAACCTAAACTTGTACATCCTTTCAGTATTCGTAAAGAAGTTCAATAAAACTCACTTATGCAATCCTAATTTGACCACATACGACGCAAAAGTGACATTGTTAACGAGGGCCGATCTCAAATCCGTCAATTCGCCGGGCTTCAAATCCCCGCAATTCTCATAAATGTGTGACGTAATCAGGAAATCCAAGATGGCGTCGCCGAGGAACTCGAGACGTTCGTACGAGCGCGTGTAACGGTTGCGTATGTACGACGGGTGGGATAAAGCCTGCAAAAATAATAAAAAAACGATGTTTATTTTTCATTATATGTTTCTTTATCTCATTTTTATACGGTATAACGAAATAGAGAGAGATAGAATTAGATTACTAAATGTTACAGACAAATTACTCCACAAGTAATGTATAAAAATATTTACTTTTCATAATATTATTCTTGATGTCAGGTTTTATACAGAGCGGGGATGACTGGATTTCTTTAACTCATGAGAGTAGTAATTTAATGTTTTAGGGCACATGTATTTTTTATGCTTTAAAATGCTGTTCTTCTATAAAAAGATCCATTTCACTAATTGATTTCATAATAAGCCATCTTTTCTCTGTCATAAAAATATTCCAACAAATTATACTATTGAACACACTTACCTCTAATAAGAAGGATGGATCTTTAAATTTATAATCTAGAATATTTTCAAGTTTGTCCCTCGTATCGTTGAGAAGGCGGTCTATATCATCTACAGATACCTTGCCTTCTTTGACGGGAGTAGAAACAGATTTATGAAGATATTGCATGAAATTATCCTGAAAACAAAAACAGTGACTTTCGAGCAGAGTTCCCTAAACCTTTTTGTGTCGTAGACCCCTTGCTATGTTTTTCCGTGTTGGGAATACCCCCTATTTACCTGATATTGAATATTAATGTTAAAAGCTTAAAGTAAAAACACATATTAATTAATTTTTTTTCGCTGACGTAGACTCCTTGCAGGTTGTCATAGACCCCTAGGGGTCGATATAGACAACTTTGGGAATCTCTGCTTTAGCGTTTGAATTATTCTGTAATTATCGTACTGTTTATTATTATTACAGAAAAAATAATCTATGTCATGAATCATGGAACGAAAAATTTAGTCGTAAAACGATTAAAATTCTGACTGATGTAAATGTTGCGATTATCTTAAATACATTTAATTAACAAAATTGTCTTCTAATTAAGTGCTGTGCTCGTTTATTTAAATAACAGGCTATAATCACAGATAATATAATTAATCAATTCGTGCATAAAATAGTATTATGAATGAAGAGTTTGCGAACAGGCAAGAGCTATGAATCATGAAAAATATATGAAGCTGGGTAGCGATGGAATTTATTTATTATTATTTTGATCAATGCTCACTATTTTGTTTCAGGTATTATATATGTTAACAGTATTTTGGAATTTTATTTCACAAGTTCATATCATCTATCTATGGGTGTGTCACTTATCGACTGTCATACCTATTTCATGTCAGATGTCAGACCTACCGGGTCTTAGTGCTTGAACGTCTTATGACGTCACGACCCAGCTAATCTCACTTTGTTAATTTATAATCGTTATGACTAATAACACGGGTCAACACGAATTTTGAGTCTGAGTTCTGTACCTCTGATTTTGATTACTTATGCCTAACTAATTAATGAAAAAATATTTTTATCTAATAAAGTTTGCTTTTGTAGTTACTAAGACGAAATCTTAATTTTTATGAAAAAGCTCTATTTTTTAATTTAAATTAGACGTAAAAGGAAAACAGTTTTCAATTCACATATTTTTACTGACTTTAATTATACAAGACGGCATAAATAAACCCACAAATACAAAAAAGAATATAAAAAAGACTTTAAAAATGAACAGATTTGGTATTTCTTCTGTGTAAGTTGGAACTTTCTCGTATGAGCCCCCAAATGTAGTCACCCATCATGTTTTCATTATATTGTCCTTGATAACGCTCTTCAAAGTTCATTACATCTTGGTGGAAACGTTCCCCTTGCTCTTCTGAATATGCACCTAAGTTGTCTTTAAATCTATCCAAATGAGCATGTAGCATGTGGACTTTCAAAAACATTCTGCAACCCATAACTTGGAAGTTGTGAAGCATATCAGTAATAGGCTCCGTGTAATTCTCTGCCTTTCTGTTAACCAAGAAAGCACACTGACGTTGACAGTTTGTCACTCCCGCTCCACAACCACAGCCCCCCCCACC